>CAUYUJ010018523.1:82500-92500 GCA_963575745.1 Prorocentrum cordatum | reverse complement strand
TAGACGAGGTCGAAGGATCGCGCCGCATCGCCGATGCATCGGCGATGCGGCTCATGTGCGATGTGAAGCCAGATTTCTCCACGCCGACGTCGCGGCGACATCGCAGATGCATTCACCCCCCCCCCCCCCCCCCCCCCTTCCCCCCCCCCACCCCCACCCCCCCCCCCCCCCCTCCCCCCCCCCCCCCCCCCCCCCCCCCCCCCCCCCTCTCCCCCCCCCCCCCCCCCCCACCCCCCCCACCCCCCCCCCCCCCCCCCCCCCCCCCCCCCCCCCCCCCCCCCCCCCCCCCCCACCCCCCCCCTGCATCGCGCCGCATCCTCCGACCCCATTGCTCCGACCCCATCTGCTCGGACCCGTGTTTCGGAGGCCAGGCCGCTGCAAGAACGGGAGCTGCTTCCTCACCGAGCCACAGTTTCGGGGGGTGGTAGAGGCAGGGGGCGCCCTCGAGGGCGCCGAGTTATTCGCGCTTCGCGGTTCGGCTCCGACTCCTCCTCATCCTCCTCTCCTCCCCTGGGGGGCGGCGCGAGGGCCCGAAGCTAGGCGCCCTTGTAGGGGGGGGGGGTTATCCCAAGGTGGGGTTAGTCAGGAGGGGAAAAACCACACAGACACAATGAATCGTCGATTCCCCAGAAAATACGGCAAAATATGGGAAGTGGGGGGGAAGACAAAAACCCAGAAAATATAGGAAAATATGGGGAATCATTCTATTTGTGTGTATTTATTTGTGTGTCCTGGGGCCCCTACAGTTAGGGAGCGAGCCCGCCAGCGCAGCTGGATGCTCGCACTTCCTTCTCTCAGGGGCCCTCTGGAGCGGTCTTCCTGTACCCCTGCCCCTGCCCGTCATTCCTCTTCCCCCCCATTCGTAAGCAACGTCGACCCCCAGAGGTTGGGATCCCTTCCCCGGGACCGTCTTCTCGTCACCGGCCGTTTGTTGCCGGCCCCGAGGCCCGGCGAGGGACCCCAGAGGCCGAGTTGGGCGTCGCGTCGGGGGGGGGGGGATGAATGTGGGGTCAGCGAGGGCTGCAGACACGGGGCCCTTGAGGGCCCTATATGGGGCCCTTTGGGGGCCCTTTCGGGCCCACAAGGGGGCCTTCAGGGCCCGAAAAGTGCACCTTTCTTCCCCCCTCCCAATTTTATCGGCCCCCCATAAGGCAACGCCCAGTCGAAACCGGAAGCCTCCCGTCGCGGCCTCTTCGCAGCGAGGGGAAGGATCTGCCCCCGAACGTGCCTGGCCGCACCGTGCAACTATCGCCCCCCCACCAAGCGACGCCCAGCCGAAATTGGCCAGAATCCTCGCGTCGCGGCCTCTTCGCAACGAGGGGAAGGATCTGCACCCGAACGTGCCTGGCCGCACCGTGTAACTATCGCCCCCCCACGAAGCGACGCCCAACCGAAACGGGCCAAAAAACCTTCCGTCAAGTTATGTTGCCCCCGCCGTACTCAAGGGCCGCATCCCAGAAATGATTTCCGGCGCCCAGAAAAAGTATCGAAACAGTGTATGCCCGACGCGCTGGCGATGTGTCTAAGGAGTACCAGCTTCCTGGGGTCCGACTTAAAACCCTTGAACTCTGGTATTTTCTTGGTGCTCGAGATTCTCTGGTGATCAAGGCTTCATAACCCCAGAGATCCAACGCATTGAGAACATCAAGACGGAGGTTTCTCGTAAATTTCGGTCGGGGCCCTTACTAGGCCTCGGGACCGTCAAAGAACCACTCGGGATGAAAATCCGTTGCTGGGGAACGGGTCGAGACTTCCGGGGACCGCGCAGTGACAAAAGTCACGGCATCGGATCTCCGTCGTGGCTTCTCCGGAGCATCACAGCCGTCGCGGCTTCTCCGCACCCAGACCCCCGACGTCATGATGTTTTCGCGACGCGGCCCCGAGAGGTCTGGACCCATTCCCCGGGACCGTTTTTTCGTTCTGAGTCGTTTTTTGACGGTCTCGAGGCCCGGTGAGGACCCCCGGAGGCCGAAAATTAGGAGAAGCCTACCGTCGTGACTTTTTCACAGCGCGAGGGGCTCTGGCAGCGAGGGGGAGGAGCTGCCTTCCAGAGCTGCCTGGCCGCACGGGCCCGTGCTCCGAGGCGGCCGCATGGGCAGCGGGGCGTCGGCCGCGGTGCCGGCGCGTAGCCCCGCGCCAGAGGCGCCGGGGCCCTGGAGGGGCGCCGTTTTTTTGTTCCAAAAAGCAATATATATATATATATATATATACACACATATATATATATATATGTGTTTTATATATATATATGATATTTAATATCTAATTGTATGTGTATATCATATATATATATTTATAATATATATATATACTAATATATATATATATATATATTGGGGGATTCCGACCCCATGGGGGATTCCGACCCGGGGACCCGCACGACCCGCAGAGGCACCCCCCCTTGTACATAAGTAGTGCCCCCCTCCCAGGAGCCCTCCGGGACCTGCCCCCGAGGCTCAGAGCAGCTCTGAATCCGCCCAAGATTGTTTACAGATGGCCCAAGAGCTCTCCAAGACGCACCAAGAGGATCCCAAGAGCGCTCCAAGACGGCCCAGGAGGCCCCCAAGGGTGCCCGAGAAGCTTCGGAAAAGGTCCTCGAGAAATTCGAATATTTCACAAACCAGCGGGAAACTTATATTTTTGGCCTCAGAGGCCCTCAAGACGGCCCAAGAGGCCTCCCAGAAGGTCACCAAAAGGCAAAAACAGCCAAATTCCACGGGGAAAACTTACGTTTTTAGCATATTTGCTTTTTTGTTTTTTTTTTTTTTTTTTTTTTTTTTTTTTTTTTTTTTGTTTTTTTTTTTTTTTTTTATTTTTCTTTTTTTTTTTGCTTCTTCGGTCCTAACAGCGCCCAAGACGGACCCAAAGGTCCCCAAAACGGCTGTGAGACGACCCAAGAGGCCCCCAAGAGGGCCCCAAGACGGCCCAAGAGAGCTCCAACACGATCCATGAGAGCCCCCCGACGGCCCACGACGGTCCCCAGAGGTTCCCAAAAGAGTCCCCAGGGAGCCCCAAGAGGGCCACAGAAGGCACCCTCGACAGCCCAAGAGGGCCCCAAGAGGGCCCCAAGACGGCCCAAGCGCCCAAGACGGTCCAAGAGGGCCCCGGGACGGGCCAAGAGGGCCCCAAAGAGCCCCAAAGAGCCCCAAGAGGACCCCCAAGAAGGTCCCAAGAGGCCCCTAGAGACTCCCCAAACGCTCCCAAAACGGTCCCAGGAGGCTTCCCAGTAGTCACCCGTAAGCGTATGGGAGGTCTCGCTTCGACGTCCTGCACGAGGCTCCCAGAAAAGGCTTCAAGAGGCTCCCGATTCACGATCCATCTCAGGTCTTCAGAGGCCTCACAGAAACATGCCGCGCGGCCCACAGAAGCACCCAAGACGCCCCGAACTCACGATCCAGGTCAGGGGTGTATTTATTTCCATGGGCGGGGCGGCGGGATGCGAACGTTGGCTCCGGAACCGTCGGTGGAGCTCCCTGTTGATACGATTCGTGTGAGGAGACAGTCGACAAAGGCGTGGGGGGGGGACGTGACGTTATGCGAATCCCCACACTAAGGCCGTACGTGAAACGACGTCCCTCTGGGGCACGATTCGTGTGTTGGGTGTGCCGAGATGGGCGGAGCGACGCCGTGCGAACTTTGTCCCTGGACCCGAAAGAGGAGCTCCCAGGGGGACAAGATCCGTGTGAGTGCCGTGCCGAAATTGACGGGAGGGCGCCATGTGAACCACGCCTTCATCTGGGGCCGTAGGTCTCGCTTCCATCCGCATGATCGGTACTTTTTCACCTCGAGCTCAAGCCAGTTGTGGGTCACTGCTTCAGTGGAGCTGTGACCTTCTCAAGGGATGGGGCTGTTGAGAACGCCCTTCTTGGGGCTCATTGTGGGCCTCTGCGTTTTTTTGTCGCGCTGAGGAGGCTCTTCCTCGGACCCTCTCTTTCTGTCGTTATCTTCGGGCTTTCTTGGGGCGCCTCTTGCAAAGGGGACCGAACTAGAACCAACCGGCGCGACCGGCGCGACCGGCGCGACCGGCACCGGCGCGACCAGCGCGATTGCGACCGGCGCGACCGGCGCGACCGGCGCAACCGGCGCGACCGGCACCGGCGCGACCGGCGCGACCGGCGCGACCGGCACCGGCGACTGGCGCGACCGGCGCGACCGGCGCGACCGGCGCACCCGGCGCGACCGGCGCGACCGGCGCGACCGGCACAACCGGCTCGACCGGCGCGACCGGCTCCGGCGCGACCGGCGCGACCGGCACGATCAGCACGACCGGCGCGACCGGCGCGACCGGCGCGCCCGGCGCGCCCGGTTGGGGGCCTCCGGGGGGCCTCTTGGGGCCATCTTGGGGCCTCTTGGTGCCTCCTGGGCGCTTCGGGGGGCCATCTTGGAGGGCCTGGATCCAAGAAGAGGGGAGCTTTAATGAGCGCTGCTCCCTCGGAAGGGCAAAATGAGCCCAAAACCTTAGTAAAATCAATAATATTGCCTTGACGGGAGGGGGGAGCTTGCATGAGCGCTGCCCCCTCAGAAGGGCCAAATGGAGCCAAAACCGTAGTAAAATCAATGTTTTTGGCTTCAAGGAAGAGGAGGGTACCTTATCTCCGTCCCCCCGTCGGGGCCAGAATCCTCGTGAGGGGTGTCGTTTTTTAGCCCTCCGAGGAGTCGAAAAAGACCCCCCCGGCGACCCGCGGAACACCCCCTCCAGGCCCAGGGGGAGGGGGTAGGGGGAGGGGTAAACCCCTCCCCGAAGGGGAAGAAGGGGGGTTGAGGACAGAGAGAGCTCGCTGAACCACTCACGCCCAACGGGCTGGTGGGATTTGAGGATGTCTCGAGCGAAACGCTTGTTTTTCAGAATTTGTTGAGGATGTCTCGAGCGAAACGCTTGTTTTGTGTTATAGATTGTCCTCTCCTGGGGGCCTGAATTCTGAGGATCTCTCAAGTGGATTCGTGCCCTGGTCTTGAGGATGCCTCGAGCGAGACGCTTGGTTTCACGCCTCCAGGTGGCCCAGACAGATGTCTAGCATGAGGATTTGTTGAGGATGTCTCGAACCAGAGGCTTGTTTTCACGTGTCCAGGTCGCCCAGGCGGATGTCTAACATGAGCATTTGTTGAGGATGTCTCGAGCGAGACGCTTTGTTTGCACGTGTCCAGGTTGCCCAAGCGGATGTCTAGCATGAGGATGTGCTGACAACGTCTTGAGCGAAACGCGTGTTTTCACGTGTCCAGGTCGCCCAGGCACAGCACAGCCCTCGGCACGGTACATCAATATCGATACCTTTAGCATTGCAGCCTGGCATGTTGCCTGGCACGTTCCGCGGAGCGTCCCGTGGCGAGTCCCCCTGGCACGTCGCGCGGTGCACGTCCATTGGCACGTTCCGTAGCGCGTCCCCTTGGCACGTCCCACGGTGCGTGCCCATGGCACGTCCCCTGGCACGTCGCCTGGCGCGTCCCTTGGGACGTTCCGCGGCGCGTCCTCTTGGCATGTTCCCTCTGTCGATTAGTTCTGGGGCAGCTACCATCTGCTCAGGCAGCTCGAGCTTACGATCCAGATCAGTTCGGTGAGGACTCGGATGCCAGGGAGGACTCGATCCACAACGCTATATCTATATCTATAGAGAGAGAGAGAGAGAGCACAATCGCGGCATGACGCATCGCAGTTCAGCACGGCCCAGCACAGCACAGCCGTCGGCACGGTACATCAATATCGATACACTCAACTATACACTTTGGCACGTTCCTTGGCGCGTTCCGTGGCGAGTCCACCTGGCACGTCGCGCGGCGCGTCCCATGGCACGTCCCTCGGCACGTCCATTGGCACGTTCCGTAGCGCGTCCCCTTGGCACGTCCCACGGTGCGTCCCCATGGCACGTCCCCTGGCACGTCGCCTGGCGCGTCCCTTGGGACGTTCCGCGGCGCGTCCTCTTGGCATGTTCCCTCTGTCGATTAATTCTGGGCAGCTACCATCCTGAGCAGCTCGAGCTTACGCTCCAGATCAGTTCGGTGAGGACTCGGATGCCAGGGAGGACTCGATCCACAACGCTATATAGAAAACAATCGCGGCATGGCACATCGCAGTTCAGCACGGCGTAGCACAGCACAGCCCTCGGCACAGTACATCATCATCGATACATTTAGCATTGCATGTGCCCGTCGCCCAATCAGGTGTCTTTGAAATGTTACAATGCCTTACATTTCTATATTCCTTTCCGGGTTCGTGGGTCGATCATGTTCTACTGCGCTGTCCCAGCGCGTTGGGCTGCCACGAGGCAGATCCTGCAGGACCAAGATTCAGCTGCGCGTGAGAGCGACCCTTCGCCAAATTGACCTTTGGTGCGGGCCCACCAGGGCTCCCTCAGGCACTGGCCCACGCGCTTGGATCTGGCCCCCTCCCTCCCCCGCAGCCCCCCCCCCAAGCTGCACACCAAAGGTCACCCCTACCTGCAGGGCCACGCCCTCCGTGCCACCGAGAGCTCATGGCAGCGTCTCCTTTCCCGATCCGCCCCAGGTTCTCCAGACACACATACCGCTACCCTTGCCTCGTTTGCGCCTCGTTGGGCCTCCTGGGAGGCCCTCGTCGCCACCGCTGGATTCGCCTCGGGAGTCTGGTCAGAAGGCACCCCAGGAGAGGGCCATGAAGCATCGGTATCGATACCGTCTGGTGCCTCAAATATCTTGCATGCCTCGCCCTGATGAGATTGGTAAGAGCGGTTTTCACAATCGTTGGCCACGATATGTTGGGGGGTCACGGCATTGTTGTGAGGTGTACGTTGATTTACCTCTCTCCTTCTTGTTCTATCTTCCTCCACCCCTGGAACTTGTGCGCCGATCTGATCGCAACCGTTTTGACAGACGTACTCGGCATGTTAGGTCAGGCCAGGTGCTTCATGTGCACTGCGTGCCGTTCTACCGCAGTTGTGCCACCTGTCCGATGTTCAGCACTTCGCATGTAGTGCGTCTCGGCCACTCTGTTCTTACTCTCCGACTTGCCTTGTGCCTTTCGGCAGCGCCAACAGTGAGATGTTCGCAATGCAAGCGTTTTGATGTGAATGCTCAAGTTTGAGCGTCTGGACCATAAAAAGGGATATCGCACAATGTTGTTTTCCTCCGCCACGGTTCTGTACATGGGCATTGCAGAGTGGCCAGTTCTCCAGTCCTGGTTTGTGTGTCCTCGTCTCTTCACTCCTCCTGTTCTCTCCCCTTCTCCGGCTCTGACTCGACCCGCGTCGCCGGCGAGGGGGCAGTCGCATTTTGCCTCCCCCTCCTCCCACTCCTCATCTCAGAAATCGGCCCCCGTGCCTCTCCAGGGGTGCGTTTTGACCAGAGTTTCGGGACGAATCCAGCCGTGGCGACAAGGAAGCCTCCTGGAGGCTCAAAAAGGGCGGAATCACGTCAAACAATCTCGAACCTCTATCCTCGAAACTTGATCCTCCTTCCTCCGCCCCATCCCCCGCGAGGGAGGGGCGGAAGGAGGTAGGATGAGGGAGGAGCGAGAAGGTTGGGTACGGCATCCATGCGACCGTCTTTTGAGGCGGCTGCCGATGCGGCGGCGAGGCGGATTCGTTCGTCTGAGCTCCATTGCCATTGGCCTCCCCCCTCCACCTCCCTCCTCCTCCTCCCTCCTCCTCCTCCTCCTCCATCCTTCTCCCTCCTCCCTCCTCCTTCCTCCTCCCCCTCCCCTTCGATCCTCCTCCCTGCTCCTCCTCCTCCTCGTCTTCCTCCTCCTCCTCCTCCATCGCCATCCCCAGTGCCATACGCATGTCTTGTTCATTCCTTTATCGACATCGGCGCCGCAACCGTTTTCCCCAAGAGCCCGGTACTTCTGACTTGAAGTTTACTCTTCCCCTTGCAATCCAAGACGGTCGCATGGCTAAGAAGGTGACAATCCAGGGTTCGTTCTTGGCAGACATCGAAGAAGGAGGGCGGACGAATATAGAGCTGTTGCCGAATGTCGTGGCTCAGAGCTCGACGGCCCCGGACGCCACCAAGCAAAAGCAAGCTTGGAAGAGCTACAAGTGCCGCGCGCTGAAGACCTTTCGCGCGCAAGCCGCGAAGAACGGGAAGAGCGAAGAGTGGGTCCAAGAGCAACTTGCGGCAGCAGAAGTACAGTATCGTACTACTGACTTGCGTCGAAAGGCTTGGGCACGTGGCTGAAATCGGGACTGCGACGGCCAATCGCTAGCGCTATCTTACCACCTGGCGAACGCATGTTGGCTCGTCGTCGTCGCTTCGCCCCCGTCACAATGATTTTCCCCGAGTATGTTTCGAACAACGGTTCTTCTCGGTTTCCTTCGCCATGCAAGTTGTTTTGCTGAAAAACTTCTGCCGGCGAGCCGAGGGCTTCTGCCGGCCCTGTGCGGCAGTTGTATCAGACCGGTTTCGTGGGTGCGCAGTGCAGTACTACATGGGCGTCGGCACCCGCTGCCGCCGCCATTTTGAACTGCTACTGGGCAGCGAGCCCGCCGTCATTTTGCCAGCTGTTCCCCGCGTGTGCTTCCTATATGAGCCTGAGAGCACTGGCAGGCGGTTCGGGGTGCAAGGAGTGCTTGCGAGCGCTTGCGAGTGACTGGGCAAACCTGGGGGCGCGTGCACATGCGAGCGCTTGCGAAGCAGGAGCAGATTTCAGAGTTCTCGTTGACTACCGCAGAGTAGAGCGCAGATTGACTCGAAACACATCGCTCGCCTGAGTAAGCCCTGAATGGTTCGGGCCCCACTCGCCGCCAGTTTTTGTTCGAGTCCAGACTGATCCGTTTGAGGCGTTTTGCTCCGCCGCCGTTCTCTTGGGCGCGCCAGTAACTCAGTCTTCAGATTGTGCCCGCCGCCTGTTATTGATCCATCAGCGTTGAGTTCCATGCAGGTGCTGGGTGATCCAATCGTGGGCCAGGTGCCCTGGCTACCGAAACGTGGCGACCCTCACGAGGATGGCGCCTCTCCCAATGGGCCGGAGGCCTGCGCCGGCTCAGCGCACCAATTGTGGCCAGGGCGCCCTGGCCTTCGAAAAGCGGAGACCCTCGCGAGGATGGCGCCCCTCCCGGTGGGCTTGGGACCTCTGACGGCACTGCGCGCCAGTTGTGGGCTGGGCGCTCTGGCCTTCGAAAAGTGGCGACGCTCGCGGGGACGGCGCCCCTCCTGGCAGGCCAGAGGCCTCTGTCGGCACAGCGCGCCAGTCTCGGGCCGGGCGCCCTGGCTTTCGGAAACTCAG
Source organism: Prorocentrum cordatum (assembly GCA_963575745.1). Taxonomy (NCBI): domain Eukaryota; class Dinophyceae; order Prorocentrales; family Prorocentraceae; genus Prorocentrum; species Prorocentrum cordatum. The sequence continues at coordinate 83,307 of CAUYUJ010018523.1, read as the reverse complement.
CATAGTCGGAGTCGGCGGCGTGTGAGTTTGCTCTAGCCTGTGCGCATTTCCGACCACGGATGGCATTGGGCAGAGCCACGTGACTCCCTGCGCGGGTAGTCAGCGGATCGCGAACGATCGCAGGGCCCCCCCAGCCGGATTGAAGGTGGCCGGATTCCAACGCGAGTGTATGTGTTGGCGCGTCTAAAACTTCGGCGTCGGCCTGTCGCATGTGGGCGCATGCGTCTCCTCTGGGACGTTTTGTGAAAGTTATATTAGCAAGGATGTGATTTATAGGATGATGTTTAGAATTATCTATGTTATTGCTCTCGCTCGCTCATGCTTGCACTCTCTTGTTTACTATTGCCATTTGTGGCTTGGGCCCGCCCAGCTGAGGCGGGAGGGTGGACGCACCTATCGAACGCTGAGTTTGATTCGGTATAAGATATCCTATCATCTGCCTGTCTTCTTCTTGCATCAAGAGGTTCTGGGTGGAGTGATTTGGATTGCTATTTACAGTTTGCAGGGTTACCGCGCTAGCGAATGGCCGCGCAGTCCTCGAGACTGCCCATGTGCCCCCCGAGGACGGCAAGCGCAAATGCGCTGTCTCAGACGAGATCGAGTTGCCGACGAACGTTGTCCAGCGCGCGAAGGCCCAGAGGCAGACCGCCCGGTCGTCGAGCGGCTCGTCGTCCTCTTCCAGTTCGTCGTCTTCGTCCAGTGGTTCGGGGCAGGGGCGCCCCAACCCGCAAAAGAAAATGACCAGAGCCGATGCCAGGGACTTGCTGAACACAGCCATGGCGAACATGGACAGTCTCGCCATCGTGC
>CAUYUJ010018523.1:0-80000 GCA_963575745.1 Prorocentrum cordatum | reverse complement strand
TCAGCACCCCTAAGGGGAGCCGCCAGGGGTGTTTTCACGGGCTCGTTCGCGGCCATTTTGTGGGGATGTCTCAGGCGGTTTGCCTGTTTTGGTGGGCAGAGTCGCGTGCGTTTAGAACAGATTGTGAGGATGTCTCAGGCGGGGCGCTGGCTTCAGCACCCCTAAGGGGAACCGCCAGGGGTGTTTTCACGGGCTCGTTCGCTGCCATTTTGTGGGGATGTCTCAGGCGGTTTGCCTGTTTTGGTGGGCAGAGTCGCGTGCGTTTAGAGCAGATTGCGAGGGTGTCTCAGGCGGGGCGCTGGCTTCAGCACCCCTAAGGGGCGCCGCCAGGGGCTATTACACGGGCCCGTTCGCGGCCATTTTGGCTCCCTCGAGCGTGCTTCGCTGGTTCAGCCGGCCCCGTCGCTCGCGCGCGGTCGCCCGGGCCAATGGCGAATTCGAAGGGCCAGTACCGCGAGGAGTTTCGGCGCACGTGGGACCTCATCGACGAGCTCTACAATGCCGACGAGACGTTCGGACGCCAGGTGGCGCAGACAGTCTTGCTCCACAGTACCAGGGCGTCCCATCACGACCTCCCTGTCGCCTTGAGCATCATGGGGGGCTTGTTCGCGTGCACGAACGGGGCCAAGGTGGAGGTGTTCCCCGGTGGTCCCAACCCTCTCATGCTGTGCGTCCTCAACGTGAACTACCCCCAGACACGCAAATCCGCCATGCACGGCAGCCTCGGTGCTGTGAGCGCCGCCATGGATGGCATCAGTAAGGACAGGGCCACTACGCAATTGAGGAGCTTGCTTGAAGCCCAGGACGCCGCGCCGGACGCCGGCGGTCTGCCAGAGGCGGGCGGGGGCCGCGGGCGCGGGCGGGGCATGGTCGAGGCCCGCGTGAATTCGGCCACCCTTACGTCCTTTACCGATGCAGCTTTTTTCCAGCACTGCGCGGGGGATTGGAACCAGGTGAAAGGGCACGACACGCACGGCCTCACGGGCCGAATGCTATATGGCGTCCAGGTGAATCTTGACGAGGCCTACAAGTTTCTTCGCATGCTGGGCCTCGTGGGTTCATTGGGCGGCAGCAAGGGGAACGAGGCAGACAAGGCCGGCTCTGACGCTGCGAGCGAGTTCAACCGCTTGCTGCAGACAGGGAAAGCCACGTACACGACGAAAACGGCGGGATCATACGGGGATGGCGCAGCGCCGACGATCAGCATGGGCATGACTGGCAACGCGCACCCGTCCGTGATTGTGCCGATGGAGCGGGGGGAGGTCGGCCTGAACCACGTCATGGCGAAGGAGCGCCTGCTCTTCGTCACGGGGCGCCCCGTTGAGCCACATGCCCCCGCGCCGGCGCGGGTCGTCGTGCCTCGGGACTTCAGGAGGTGGTTGTGGCCTAAGCTGCTGAAGTGCATGACGGCGCCGCTGGGGCTGCCCTGCGACGTCGAACTCGCAGCAGTAGCGGAGACGAAGCTGAGGCGGGCACGGCGCAATCCCGAGAGCCGGAACGAGTCCGACGAAGAGGGCGACGCGGATTCCAGCTTTGTCCCGGACGCCAGCGGCTACGCCATCGAGCTCGTCGACGGCACCCCGAGCCGATTGCGCTTCCGCAAGGTCGAGCGTGGCGGCCGGCCGGCGGAGCTCGTCGCGGAGTACCGCATCTCCAACAGGGCCGTTCCCATCGACGAAGGCCAGACGCTGCCCAAGTTGGCTGGGAGAGTCCTTGCATATTCGCCTGCCTGCGGCATTCTCCGCCCGGGCGCATTCCCCACCGGGAGAGTTTCCGACCGAACGAGTTTCCGCCCGGGCGAGTCTCCGAGCGGACGAGTGTTCCACCAGGCGAGATTGGAACCGGCCGAGTATCCGATCGGACAAATCTACCACCGGGCGAGTATCCGACCGAGCCAGTTTCCGTCCGGACCCCGCCACCCACCACCACCACCCACCAACCACCACCCACCACCCACCACCCAACACCCACCCACCCACCCACCACCCACCACCCACCGCCAACCACCCACCACCCGCCACCCACCACCCACCACCCACCACCAGCTACCCCCCCCATCACCACACACCACCACCCACCCACCCACCCACCACCCACCACCACCCACCACCGCCCGCCACCCACCACACACCACCCACACCACCACCACCACCACCCACCACCCACCACCCACCACCCACCACCACCCACCCACCACCCACCCACCCCACACCACCCACCACCCACACACCCCACCACCACTCACCACCACCGACAACCACCACCACCGCCACCACCACCACCACCACCACCCACACCACCACCCGCCACCACACACACCACCACCCACCCACCCACCAAACACCCACCACCACCCACCACCGCCCGCCACCACCACACACCACACACCACCCAACACCCACCACCACCCACCACCCACCACCGACCGCCCGCCACCCACCCACCACCCACCACCCACTACCCCCCACCACCACCACCCACCACCACCACCACCACCACCACCACCACCACACCCACGACCACCACCTCCACCACCACCACCCACCACCCACCACCCACCACCCACCACCCGCCACCCACACCCACCACCCCACCACCACCCACCCACCCACCACCACCCACCACCACCCACCCACCCACCCCCACCCCACCCACCACCCACCCACCCACCACCCACCACCCACCACCACCCACCCACCACCCACACCACACGAACCGCCACCCGCCACCCACCCCCACCCACCACCCACCCACCATCCACCCACCATCCACCCACCACCCACCCACCCGCCACCCACCACCCACCACACACCCACCACCACCCACCCACCACCACCCACCCACCACCACCACCCACCCACCCACCCACCGACCGAACGTTTTTAGCCGCGCCAAGGAGCACGGCGGCGGATTTTGACACGCCGCACCAGACCGTCCCTTGGAGCGAGGACGCCCTCTTGGCCCACAAAGGCTTCAGCGCTTGCTTCAACGCGCGCTGCGCTGCGCAGCGCGACGAGGGAGATGCCGCCGAAGCGGCGCGCCTCGGAGCGGCTCCGTGGCATTTGGCGATGCTGGCCACCGGCCTCCTCCTCTTGGAGCTTGCGGTGGGCGAGTACGATGACTCCAGCGCCTTGCGTGCCCGCGCTCTGCCAGTCGAGGAGCAGCATGTTGTTCGCGCCTTCGATCTTCTGGGCCTGCTCCTGTTGATGCGCCGCGAGTGGCAGGAAGACGCCGCTGCGACGTTGGGCAGCGACGCCCCAGGCAACGCTGACGCTCGGGCCGGCGTCCACGCTGCTGGTCTGAAGGCAATCACGAAAGTCCCAACCTTTGGCCCTTTATCGTCGCAGTACGAGGCGTTTCACCCCACGCAGGCCGCGGCCGCAATGGGGCCAGGCGACGCGGGCGAGCGCGGCGGCGACGCAGACGGCGGCGCACGAGGAGCAGCGTCCACAGAAGATGGGGTCGGCGACGGAGCTGCCCGCGCCGCGGACCTGCCGGCTGCCGCTCCGCCCCCGCGCATGCTCATGCCCGACGACGCGGAGGTACCCAGCATGGAGGAAGGCTATGGGGACGGTGGCGCATCGGTTCAAGACACCATGATCGGAGGCGTCATTTTGTCCGATCGGGAGGTCATGAGGAAGACCCTCGCGCGCGGTGAGCCCGTCGTCTTCGCGAACGACATTTGCGACTCTGTCGGCGTTAAAGTGGCCTCGGACGAGGGCTCCAAGCGCAAGCGGGCCATGCTTAAACGCGACCACTGGCAGGCCGTCATGGAAGCAGGGCTTGCCAAGTACCAGATTGGCCGGTTCGTCCCTGCGCAGGACTCCACGCGGACAGACCGGCCCAACATGGCACACGTGCAGTTGTCATTGCCTTCCATGACCGAGGAGGGCGTACTGGAGCGCGTGGAGTACCACAAAGCTTATGAAGTTGTGCCAGATGTCTTGGGTTGCTTTCGCGCAGGCAGCGAAGCAGAAGGCCGAGCGGCGTCCGCGTCCAAGCGGGCCCGCGTCAGGCGCTGTGCCCAAGCCGCGGGCCCGCCGAAGCAGTCACCCATCGGCGCACGCAGGTGCCCCCCCGGCGGAGCCGGCAGCGGGGGCGCAGCCCGCGGCGGCGCCCCCCGCGGCGGCGAGCGCCGGCCCAGCCGGCAGCCCGTCCCAGCGAGGCGTCGGCGAGTGAGAGGCCTAGCTGGCGACGCACGTACATTCCAGCTCTAGTGTCAAAGGCTGCCCCCATGTCTTTTCCTCGCTCTCGGCCCTCCTTCCCCTTCCTCCATTGCTGCTCCCGCCGCCTCTCGCGTTTAATTTTGACGAGGGCCGGCAGAAGTCTCCACGGGCATGCTCCCGCAGAAAGGCACTCGGGATTACACGCGCGCCCGAGCTGCTCAAGCATGTCGTTTTCCCCGCCGCTGCGTTCGCAGAAAGGCACCCGGGGTTGCACGCACACCCGGGCTGCTGACGCAGTCTTTTTGTTTACTCGACGCTTCCGCGCGCCATCCGCTGCAGGGCGGGGTGCGGCCAGGGACTTCTCAAGCGCCTTCTGCATGCGACTTCCGCACGCAGTGCCGCATCGTTTCCTCTTGCTCCTCCCGCGGCGGCGCGCGCCGGCGCAGCCGCCGGGCCGGCCCGGCGATGCGTCGGCGCCTACGAGGCGTAGCTCGCGACGCACGCATTCGAGATCCGATGTCAAAAAGGTTGCTCCTAATGTGGTTTCCTCGCTCTCGGCCCTCCTTTCCCCTTCCTCCATTCCTGCCCCCGCGGCCTCTCGCGTTTAATTTTGACGAGGGCCGGCAGAAGTCTCCACGGGCATGCTCCCGCAGAAAGGCACTCGGGATTACACGCACGCCCGAGCTGCTCAAGCATGTCGTTTTCCCCGCCGCTGCGTTCGCAGAAAGGCACCCGGGGTTGCACGCGCACCCGGGCTGCTGACGCAGTTTTTCTGTTTACTCGACGCTTCCGCGCGCCATCCGCTGCAGGGCGGGGTGCGGCCGGGGACTTTTCAAGCGCCTTCTGCATGCGACTTCCGCACGCAGTACCGCATCGTTTCCTCTTGCTCCTCCCGCGGCGGTGCGCGCCGGCGCAGCCGCCGGGCCGGCCCGGCGATGCGTCGGCGACTACGAGGCGTAGCTCGCGACGCACACATTCGAGATCCGATGTCAAAAAGGTTGCTCCTGATGTGGTATCCTCGCTCTCGGCCCTCCTTTCCCCCTCCTCCATTCCTGCCCCCGCGGCCTCTCGTGTTCCTCATTTTGACTAAGGCCGGCAGGAGTCTGCCCAGGCATGCCCCCCGCAGAAAGGCACGACATCACGACATCACGTCCTCACGACACCTCCCATGGGGCACCTACATGGCAAGTGCGATCTCTGTGATGGTGTCGCAACCGACCTCACTTACACACTACACCACGCAGCACCGCACCGCACCGCACCGCGCCACACCGCACCGCGCACACACACACACCACAACACACCACACCACACCACACACACGCACACACCACACCACACACCACGCCACACAACATCACGCCACATCGCACCGTACACCACACCACGCCACGCCACGCCACGAGATCATGACACCACCCACGGGACACGACGGGAGAGCGACATGACGACTGTGATGTCTGTGTTGATATCACAATCGACTTTACGAACACACCCCACCACACACCACCACACACGCATCACGCCACACCCACCAAACCACGCACATCACACACACATCACACACCACACCACACCACACACCACACACCACACCACACACCACACCACACCACACACCACGCCACGACACCACGACACCACACCACGGCACCACGACACCATGACATCATGACACCACCCGCGGGAGACCACGGGACACCGACATGACAACAGCGATGTCTGTGATGCTGTTGCAATCGGCCTCGCAAACACACCGTGCCACATCACCCCGCGCGCACCACGCCACACACAGACCACACCACACCACCAGGACACCGCAGCACGACAAAGGCGGGGCTCCCCGCGCCACCGCGTGACAACCGGGGGGCGTGGTCAAAGATACCTCGGCGCGGCCGAGCCAGTGGCGGCATCATTCCTTTCGCCCGCCCACGCAGGTTCGCGCCCGCACGCACGACACGAACACGAACCGAATCCGAAACCGAGTTCCTGGTCGGGGGCTTTCCTTTTCACTGCGACCTACCCCCCCAAAAAAAAACTCAGATTGCCGTATGTCTTTGTGCGTTGCATGGCTGTCGCATGCTTTCCTGGGCCCTCCGCTAGGCGGCTTTTTCGCAATGGTGCAAGGCTGATTGGTCGCTCAGGATAGTTTTCTTCGTGTAACATGCCATGTGTAGGTAGTGCGCACGGGGCTTCAAACCTAACTTCGCAAGGACCCTAACTGTTATCCATAACGACATGTAGCTGGGAATTCTCGGCAACGCGCGACATCATCATCATCATCATCATCACTGCCAATTGTTCGCTTCCCGTATCCTTTCGGCTCAGGGGCGGGCCCACGACTGCATGTCTTTCGCGCGTCGCACGGCCTCACTACTCGAACGCTGCGTCCACATTGGTTCGCAAGATGGCGACAGAACCTGTCACGGCGGCGGGGGTCCAAGCCGCTCTGGAAGCATTTTGCCCTGACGTTGCGACGCTCGTCGCTGGTCGGTACGGGGAGATTGCACGCGCCCTGGCGTGCGCCGGCATGCGAGCCCCGCAGGGGCACGTCGAGCACCCGCAGAAGGATTGCCCAGTGTGTTTTCGCGCCATGCACGCGTACCCGAGGACGGTCACGGCAGCCCTGCTCGACGTCGACGGTTGGCGCCAGGTGCAGCACGCGCCGCTCCGGTGCCGCAATCCCAAATGTGCAAATGAAGACAAGTACGTGTGGTACAACTTCTGCTCCCGCATCGTGGACGGCAGGGAGGGCCACTTCTGGCAATGGCCCGCTCAGGAGGAGCTCGTCTACTTTTTCCCGACGCAGAGCTGGGGCGTCACAGCGGCGTGGCTGCGGCAGTTCACTCAGAGACTCGCCCGCCACTTCGCATCCTTTACTGGCGAAGCTGCCGTGCACGAGGCCGCCGCCCAGAGGGTCAGCGCAGCGCACGTTGTCCCAGCGAAGAGCAAGAATAAGATCAGGCAGGCCTGGTTCGCATGGCGGGTTGTCGTGCGCAGCCTGCAATACTTCGCGGAACGAGGAGTCGCCGTCGAAGCGGGCCTCCTGGACCTGTCTCTCGACGCGAATGCCTTGGCGTCGAGGGTCAGCACGTGGTACGAAAGCTACATGCTCAGCCGCCGCGTCCGCACGGCGTCGGGCCCGCTTCACCTGATCGTTTTCGACGGGAGCGCGAAGCTCCGGAGATGGAGGGCCTGCGGGCGGCCCCTGGCGACCATGTTGGAGTGCAAAGCGCTCGGCAAGTTCGCGGCCATCGCGTGCCCGGAAACCCGGGCTTTCAAGCGAAAGTTTTGCACGGCGCACTGTTGCGCGCCATGCGCCACGCGCGCGCGCGGCAAAGCTCCGGCGCCGCCCGTCGTGCTCGCCCACCGGAAGACACAGGCTTTGACCGACGCTGGCGGCGAAGCACACTACGAGGTGGCCGTGGCAGGGCGCAAAGATTGGGAGACGCTCGGCGCCGAGGCGCCAAAGCGATGGGAGCGATCGGATGCGGCTTGCCCCAGATCCTTGCAGAAGTACTGGTCTGGGGGAGTCGCCAACTATTGCCCCAACAGATCCAGCAGCGCTGACTTGGACAGCGTGTCCTGCAAGACTCACAAGGAGCAGCGCAGCTGGCAACCCAAGGGTCATGCGTCTGGCGGTTGGCTTGTGGCCTGCCTCCCTAACGGCCATATCCTGCACATGAAAGAATACTACGGGGCCGAGAGCTTGTCGCAGAGGTATTTCTTTCTAGCTGAACTTCGCCAAGTCGTTCCCAATTTGCGGGTCGTCGTCCACGACGACGCTTGCCACGTGCGCAAGTTCGCCACGGCCAGGGCGGCGGAGTCGGAGATGGCGACGGCCTTGGCGTACCCGCAGATGCATTACATCACTGACAAGCTGCACTCTTCCGGTCACACGGACGAGTGGTGCCTCAACAATTGCCACCCTGATCTGCCGCAGAACAAGGAGTTGCTCGGAGGCACGAACACTTCCATCTGTGAACAAACTTTCCGTGTGACGAATCGCCTGAAGTTTATGGTTCAGCACATGGACAAGGCTACTTGCACCGTCTTCTTGCACGAGGTGGCCGAGGTCAGAAACGCTGGCCGGCGCAGCTGAGTGACCCTCCACGCCTCGCGATTCGCTGCCGCGTTTCTCTGCTTGCGTGGCCGCGTTGCGCTCAGACTCAGACTGAGCGATGCACAACTGTTTTTGTTGCTGGCTTGTACCTGCCCGCGCGCGGGGCACCGACTTATGGTCACCACGCGTCCGCATGCGACTTCCGCACGCAGTGCCGCATCGTTTCCTCTTGCTCCTCCCGCAGCGGTGCGCGCCGGCGCAGCCGCCGGGCCGGCCCGGCGATGCGTCGGCGACTACGAGGCGTAGCTCGCGACGCACACATTCGAGATCCGATGTCAAAAAGGTTGCTCCTAATGTGGTTTCCTCGCTCTCGGCCCTCCTTTCCCCCTCCTCCATTCCTGCCCCCGCGGCCTCTCGCGTTTAATTTTGACGAGGGCCGGCAGAAGTCTCCACGGGCATGCTCCCGCAGAAAGGCACTCGGGATTACACGCACGCCCGAGCTGCTCAAGCATGTCGTTTTCCCCGCCGCTGCGTTCGCAGAAAGGCACCCGGGGTTGCACGCACACCCGGGCTGCTGACGCAGTTTTTCTGTTTACTCGACGCTTCCGCGCGCCATCCGCTGCAGGGCGGGGTGCGGCCGGGGACTTTTCCAGCGCCTTCTGCATGCGACTTCCGCACGCAGTACCGCATCGTTTCCTCTTGCTCCTCCCGCGGCGGTGCGCGCCGGCGCAGCCGACGGGCCGGCCCGGCGATGCGTCGGCGACTACGAGGCGTAGCTCGCGACGCACACATTCGAGATCCGATGTCAAAAAGGTTGCTCCTGATGTGGTATCCTCGCTCTCGGCCCTCCTTTCCCCCTCCTCCATTCCTGCCCCCGCGGCCTCTCGTGTTCTTCATTTTGACTAAGGCCGGCAGGAGTCTGCCCGGGCATCCCCCCCGCAGAAAGGCACGACATCACGACATCACGTCCTCATGACACCTCCCATGGGGCACCTACATGGCAAGTGCGATCTCTGTGATGGTGTCGCAACCGACCTCACTTACACACTACACCACGCCGCACCGCACCGCACCGCACCGCACCACACCGCACCACACACACGCACACACCACACCACACACCACGCCACACAACATCACGCCACATCACACCGTACCCCACACCACGCCACGCCACGCCACGAGATCATGACACCACCCACGGGACACGACGGGAGAGCGACATGACGACTGTGATGTCTGTGTTGATATCACAATCGACGCGCCGCTGGCGCAGCCGGCGCCGCTGGCGCAGCCGGCGCAGCCGGCGCAACCAGCGCGACCGGCGCGACCGGCGCGACCGGCGCAACCGGCGCAACCGGCGCGACCGGCGCAGCTGGCGCAGCCGGCGCGACCGGCGCGACCGGCGCGACCGGCGCGACCGGCGCGACCGGCGCAACCGGCGCGACCGGCGCAGCCGGCGCAACCGGCGCGACCGGCGCGACCGGCGCGACCGGCGCGACCGGCGCGACCGGCGCAACCGGCGCGACCGGCGCGACCGGCGCGACCGGCTCCGGTTCCAGATCAGCCTCTTCTCCAGCTACAGGCCTGCCAGCCTCAACTGACAGAGAGGATTCCGTGAGCTGCACGACGAGTGCCGCGAGCAGCACGACGGAGACCGCGCCCACGTCGACCGATACGAGCTACAGCGCGACGGGCACCACGAGTTGCACGACAGATGCCATCCGCAGCACGACAGGTGCCAGGAGCAGCACGACGGATACCACGAGCTGCACGACGAGTACCACGCGCAGCACGACGGATCCACCTCCACCTATCGACCTCCCGCGTCCACAAACTCGGCACTTTCACCCCCAGGAGCTAGCACCCAACTCCAATTACACCTCCACCGGGTGACCTCCAACCTCCACCAGTTCCGCACTCTGACCTCTCACATCCAGCATCCGACATCAACGTTCACACCATCACCCCCACCTATCGGCTTTCAACCTCCACCAAACCAGCACAAATACCTGCAACACCCAGCATCAAACATTCCACATACACCTTCACCTATCGACCTCCAACGAACGCCAACGCAGCATTCCGACCTACAGCAACAATTCTCCTGGCTTTGCATGGGCGGGTTCCCGCGCCCCTCCCAGGCCAGCCCAAAGGTGACAGCTCCACTGTGGACCACCCTCCCCCTCCACTCCGACGGCAGCCCCTGCGCCAACGCCTTCGCTCCGACTCCAGCCCCTGCACCAATCTCAACACTGGCACCTATGCCGACACCAATACCAAAACCAACCCCAGCACCGACGCCAATTAACGACATCCGACGCTTGCTCTCCATCTCCGGCTTCACCTCCACCCGCCCATTCCACCATGCGGGCCGTGCATGCGCACCTCCATCTCAGCTCCGACTCCTGCCCCGACGCCTGCGCCGCTTCCAACTCTACCTTCGCGCGCGGGCTTTATGTCCGGTTTGAGCCCTCAACGGCCGCCGACTCCAGCACACCACCGACTCCAGCTCACCAGCGACTGAATTCGATGCACGACCTGCGCGCAGGGAGTTGAGCTGCTGGACCCACGACGCACCGGTACCACTACCCGCGCCCGTCACTCTACAGCCTCCGCCCTGGCACGGGGACGGCTACCTGAAATACCTGACGCGGCTCCGACGGTCATCATGAGTCGCAGCGCCAAGATGGACAGGGAGGTCTTGACATTGGTGCCGCGGTGCGACACCATGGTGGCGGCGGGGTGAGCCACTCTTCCGCACACTCCCTCCTTGGCGAGGCCTCTTCCTGGTTTCTCCTTCCTCCTCTTGTGGAGTCCGATATCTGCTGCTCTGCGCAGGGGGGGCACGAATTGTCCGCTCCAGCCGGCGCCTGCGGCAGGCTGGGTTCTCACTTCGTTTCTTTGCGTGTTTGTCAACGCGCTGGGCGATCTAGGTGCTTGCACTGGGAACTGCATTGCACGCGTCCTCGCGCGAATAGAGAGGAGATCTGCGCCATGGCAAGGGATGGGAGGGACGGATAGGACGTCAGAGATGACGCGAGCGCACCGAGCTTGCCCTCACCCCCCCCTCCTCCCGCCCCTCTTCCGCGCTCTCCCTCTTTGGGGCCGCTGGGCGCCTCGAGAGGTTCCCCGGGCACTTCCAGAGAACCCCGGGGGACCTCCAGCGACGTCCGGGCGAGGGGCCGAGGGGGGTTCGCGGCATCGTTCGCGGGCATCGTCCGTGGGCCAGCGGGCCCCCCCGGCGCACCTCGGGCTGCGTCTGGCGCTGTCGGGGCTCCGTGGGAGGGGAGGCGGGGGATGTTTATGGGTGGTGGGATAAGGGTAGGGGTGGGTGGGGGGGAAGTTAGGCTAGGCGCGCTCGCGCCATATCTGACATCCCATCCGTGGCTCTCGCCTTAGCGCCGCGCGAATTCGTTTCAAAAGTGCGCGAGGGCTTTTGATGGAGGGCGGGTGGTAATCAACATGTGGTTCTCGCCGTAGCGCCGCATGCATATGTGTTAAAAGTGCACAACAGTTCCGGCGCGGTTAGGATTGTCAGGGCACAACAGTCGCGTTGAGTCACTCGCGGGACCGTCTTGCGAGTGGTGCGTTCAAGTCCGTCCCAAGAATGATCTTCTGGCACGATTCAGGGTCGGCGCAACGCAACGCTTCTATGTATGTATGCAGTATGTATGCATGTATGTATGTATGTATGAATGTATGCATATATGTATATACACACAAGACTGCAGTGGCGCTTCGCGCCATGCTCCTTGGTCCTTGAAGTTTGGTATGCAGGCGGAATAACATGGAGGTCAAACCGACAATTTCGCGATAATTCCTTGTTGCCTTTTCCGGCATCGCCGCTATGATAATGTTATTCGTCATCCTTCCTCCATGTTTCTTTTTTTTTCATTTTCGCCATACCCTGCGCATTCTCCCAATCCTCTTCAGCTCTTTTTTGCGGAGGCTCCTCCTGGGAGAGCCTCTGGGGGCCTCACAAAAGTTGTGACAGGCTTTCTTACGGCCTTCTGGAGGCCTCCTGGGCGTATTCTGGGGGCCTCTGGGGGCTTCCTCGGGCCGCCGTGCCTCCAACCGCGGTTTCCTTGAACGACCGGGTCACGATTTGGAATGCTTCGGAGGCTGTCTTGGGGCCATCTTGGGTTGCCACGGGGCTCTCTGAGGGCCGTCTTGGACCCGTGTTGTGCCGTTGGGGCTCTCTTGGACTGCCTGGAAGCCTTTTCGGATGGTTGTGGGGCGATTTGGGAGCCTCCCAGGCGGCTTCGGACGCCCAGAAGACCGCCGTGTTGGAGCGTCGGGAAACCGAAAAAAGAGACCCCCCTGATCGCCCTAGGTGTGCTGGGAAGGCTTGGCAAAACGCCCTGCGAGGCCCGGGGGGCCGCTTCGAGGCCCCTCCGGAAGGTCCCAAAGCCCCAGATCCCGGGAGTCCAGTTTTTTTTGGGGGGGGAGGTGAGGGGTTTTCCCCCGTCCGAGCTTGTAAAATATAAGAAGAGGAATATATATTTATATATATACAAGACTGCATTGGCGCTGCGCGCCATGCACCTTGGTCCTTTGGCATTCGCACGCTAGCGGAGTGCGAGCGTGCGTACATGCGCACACACATGCGTCTATGAATGCATAGTACATATGTACATTATAGATGCGTTTGTATGGCTATGTACATGTATATGCAAATGGTCAGTGTAACTATGTGTGCGGCCTGAGCAGTTGCGCATATCAACGCGCCACTAAAACGCGCGAGGGTCTCAGGCAAACGTGGTCAGACTACCATGGGACAGTGCGTCGCCGAGGTCAGTGTTGCGAGGACGTCCCGGGTGAAAATGGCCTGAACACCTCCGCTCATGGGAGGGCATATCCGAAGTCAGCCAGGCGAGGAAGTTTCAAGCGAGGAGTGGTCTGAACACCTCTGCTCAGGGCATCCCTGAACTTAGACTTGCGAGAAGTCGCACGCGAAAGTGGCCGAACCACCATGGTGCAAGGCACCTCCGAAGTGAGACGTGCGAGAGCGTCTCAGGCGACAGTGGCTGGAACACATCAACTGAGAGTGTCTCGGGCCCCAGAGGTGCGATGATGTCTCAAGCGAAAACGGCGGCACCGATGCGAAGCAAGGCGCTTCTGAGGTCGGAGTTGCGAGTATATCTCTGGCGAAGCGGATTAAACTACTTTCCGTTATCTCCTCTTCTTCCTTCCCCTTTTCCTTTCCTCCTTCTTTTTTTCCTCCCCTTCCCCCCCCTCCTCCTGCGCCGGGACACCTGCATCGCGCCGGGGCGCGCTCTGTAGCGGGGTTGCTGGGGAACGCCGCAGCGTTCAGCAGTATAACATGGCGAAGTAGTTGTCGGAGCAGCGTTCTTGACCAAAAAAACGGACAATTCAATCGCACATCATACTGTAGCCGGCGTCGGAAGGGAGTTCACCAAAGAACTACTGGCGTTTCCGTCGCTTCTTGGCTGCCGGCATGTACCTATCATCATCTTTATGCGGCGCATCGATCTGGTGTTCCAAGCACAGGCCGCATGAAAGGTCTGATAACGACATAGGAGGCCATTGTGCTTTGGGGCAGAGAGCCGCGAATATGGCGCCCACGAATTCACAACCTGCATTTGCTTTGTCGAATGTAGCCAAATCGAACTCATTGGCCACTTCTGCGGCGCTTGGCAACATGCGCACGAGAACTTCCCAATCTTGCCGCTGCCACACAACCGGTTGACCAGAAATGTGGCGCGCTGCGTCACTCAGGAATCGCAATGTTTTTCCACGGTGATACCCATCGTAGCCCAACAATGGCAGAGTGGCCGACAAGGAGGTGTCCACACGATGTGGTCTCCAATCGGCCCACTGCAATGACGCTACATGTTCAGCGAAACTCTTCAACTCTGAATGCCCTTCAAGGACTTCCAGTGCTTTCTGAACGCCCCCTGTCGGGCGCCTCGTATCCCACAAAGTTTCGCCAATCGCGCACTTCCGTTTGACCTCTAGCAACGTTTTTCGCACCGCAGCCTTAGCGCACACAGCTGGGACATTTTTCGTCGCAATCTGAAGCGGCTTTTTGCGCGAGATCAAATGAAGGCACAAAATCCACAAAATCCATCGCACTGTGTCCATGCCCTTGCGCAGCGTACCATCCACAACTTCAAACAATTGACGACAGTCAGCGCGATGGCTAATTCGGTATGTCACTGGCCCCTCAGGCCGTAAATGATCAACAACCGCATGCATAAGCACGCGTTGTGTTGGCGGATGCATTCCAGACTGCAGCGCGGACTGTGTTGCACGAGTTCCAGGGTCCATTTTGTTGATGTCAGCATCCTTTTGTTTTTGCAATTGAAGCTTCAATGTGTCCAAACGCTTGATTGCAGCATCTTTGCTGGGGCGTTCACTGGTACAATACTCATGCAACTGATTTGCCAATTCTCGGGCATCTGTGGGGCCATACATAGCTTCAGAGATGGACAGTTCTGGACGCTTGTCTGCGCGAGAAGAGCCAGAGCCAGTCGTCCAACAAACACGCCAGTAAGCACGATCTTTTTTCCGCACCAAATGACACATGAAAATTCGCCGGCCCAACGGGCCAGAGGCGTGGGAAGATTTCCGGCACCTATTCAACGCAATTTCTCGTTCGCGCGCGCTGGGCGGCTCTCGGGGTTCCTGGGCGAAAATTACCCCGGGCAGGTCCCAGGGTTGCTTCCGCGCTAGATGCCGGAATTCTTGGGCGCGGCCCCGGGAAGCGCCCGGGAACACCAGGAACGGCCCGTAGGCCGCCAGTGCCGCCCCAACATGGCCCAAGAGATCTTGAAGAGGGCGCGTAAACGGTTCAAGAGGGCTTCGAAGTCAGTCCCAAAGGGGCCCCACAACGGCACAGGAAGCACCCAAAACAGCTCCAACAGAGAGCCGAAACAGAGCATTCACAGGGACATTTCGAGCTTCGGCCTCAAGATGCCCCCCAAAGGGTCCAGGAGGGTTTCAAAATGCCAGAAAAAGCTCCAAGATGCCCTCAAGAGGTTTCTCAGAGGCTCTCAAAGAGTGTCACCAAAGAGCCCCCCCCAAGCTCCAAGAGGCCCCCCCCCCCCAAAAAAAAAAACGAGGACCCGAAAGAAACGCGGCGATGCGAAACGGGCCGGCGGAAGGAGCGAAGCGATGATTGACGAATCTTGCAGGAAAGGCCGGCGCGGCCGCGAGCGAACTTGGGGCGGAGGCTCGGGGCTCGGACTTTGAGCCACGTCTGAGCTGAAACGGCTACGGATCCCCTCGTCCTGTGGCAGTTGGCGCAGCCGGGCGGCCGCGTGTCTGTAAACGGAAGGGCCCGTAGAGTCACGCATCCCGACGGGGAGGGCCGCACTGCCTGACCTCACGCGGGTGCTCACGCGCCGTTACGCGGGCAGCTGTGGCGCGGGTTCCGTGCTTTCTGGGATCGGAGGTTTTTCCTTGGAGGTTTGACATCGATTGCCCGAACGTAGCAGGACAGGAATCACAATCGCGTTCTGCAAGTGTGGGAGGAAGGGACGGTGACAGGGAGAAAGGATACAAAGGGAGGGTGGGAATGGGAAGAGGAAGGGGTCGGGATGGGAGGGGGCCGGGGAATGGTCGCATTCGGAGAGGATCTGGACCAGTGCTGCCATTCGAACGCTGCACTCAATCCCACCAGCCCTTTAGATGCAGGTGGTGTTGGGAGTTTTCTCTTCCACCTCCCTTCTTCCCCTTCGAGGAGGGGTGTGCCCCTCCCCTTACCTCCTCCCCCGGACCTGGACGGGGCGCTCCGCGAGCGGTCATCAGAGCGTCCAAGATGGTCAAGATTGCTCCAAGAGCGCCTCGGGGAGCCCAAGATGGTCTCCAAGACGGCTGAAGACAGCCTAAGATGCGTGAGGATGGCTCCGGAGATGCTCCAAGGGGCCCCCAGACTGCCCCAAGACGGCTCCAAGATGGCCTACCTAATAGCTGCCCGAGGAGGCCTCCAATATCGCAAAAGCTTCGAACATCTAAAGAAAACAAATGATTGTTGCTTTTTCGTGTTTTCGCTTTCGATGGCCATCCGAGGCCTCAAGATGACCCCAAGAGGGCCCAAGAGGGCTTCAAGAGCGCCCCACACTTCCCTAGACAGCTCAACTCGCCTGGGCGTCGTTTCTGGATGGGCTTGTGGGGATTTGCGAAGCGTCAAGAATGGGGGTCTCAGTGAGCTCCTGGGTCCTTCGCTGAGTTCGCCACGCTGCTTTTTCCAAATGCTCGTGCGGCCGCGATTCCCAACGGAGTTTTCGCGAGGATGTGCGCTGAAACCCAACCGTCCCCGACAGCCTGATGTCGCAAATATCGCGAAAGCCTTGGTCCCCAACAGCGTTTCCGAACAGATGTCTGAATCGTGTCCCCGTCAGTCTCTATCAATTTTGCGAGGGCCTCAATTCCCAACAACTTTTCCTAAAGCTGCCCGAAAACGCGGCCCCCAAAGGCCGGTTCCGAGACGTACGTTCATCTCCAAGTCGAAAACGTGGGTGCCCAACACCGTGTACCACAGTACGGAGACTGGTGTGCCCAAGCAAGAGGTCGATGTTGATCGAGAAGTTCGCTGCCCAACAGCGACGAATGGACGTGGTGGAAAAGCACTGGCCCCAAACGGCTTCCACCTGCAGCCCCAATGAGGTCGTTCAGGTGCGGGCGGAGGCAGCAGTAGCAAGGGAGGAGAAAAGGAGGAAAGGAGGAAACGGGAAAGGGGAGGGGGCAGATGGGGAGGAAGCAGCGGAAGTGATTCAGGAATAAGCCTGAGAGAGGAGCTATGTCTTAGCATCGCTGGTCGAGACAGGAAAACCTCGGTTCCCAGCAACGTTTTTCCTTTTTGCTGAAGTGCGGTGCTCTGCAGCCTGTGCATTTCGAGAACGTGGGTGCCAACAGCGTGAACCACAATAAGCAAACCGGTATGCCCAAGAGTAAAGCCGAAGTGTATAAAGAATCTCGTTGCCCAACAGCGGCGTGGAGAATTGTGGGAAAGCATCGGCTTCCAACGGGTTTTACACGGAGTACTTGTATTGTCCCCCCGATGCGGGTGGAGGGAGCGGAAGCAAGGGGAGGGGAGAAGGAGGGAGGAGGGAAAGGGAAAGGGAAGGGGAAAGGGACGGATGGTGAGGGGGCAATGGATGGGAGTTTGGGAAGACGCTCGAGAGAACATCGTTTGTTTCAACTTCTCAGTCAAAGGTTGTGAAGCCTCGGTTCCCAACAGCGTTTGTCGTATTCGGTGAATTGCGGTTCCAACCGCGTGTGCGTTTCGAAAACCTGTGTGCTCTACTGTGCGCGCCACTGTGCGAAAGTTTTGGCTCCCAACAATAATCGCGCTGGGTTCTGAGAAAGATTCGAGGCATGCTCGGGTTGCGGCAAATCAATATTGGATCGTGGCTAAGTTTTTGTCTGGGGCGTCGGCGTGAGCCGGGGCATGTTTCATCGTGTCTGCACTGCCGGTAAGCGTCGGTCGTTCCTGGCATGGCAACGCTGAGCAGTCAACGGATAGGATGTCGCAGCCCCAGGAACGCTCGCGGAACGCGCTCCTCGGGAATGATTGAAAAACCCATGTCGCGGGCATCGTGCGCGCCTGCGCGCCGAGTGCCGAGTGCGGTTCCCGTGGAGCGCGCCGGGCGCTTGCACACAGCGCTGCCCGGCACGGCCGCCGCAGGGCGCTTCCTTGCAGCGGGCGTTGCTGACGCCAGTCGAAGTTCGCGACCGTCATGTACGCCGATTGGGCTGCGGCCAAGGTGTCAATGTTCTTGCGGATGTCCACTGGCATGGCTGGATCGATGCGCAGCCTGAAGCGGATTAAGTCCTGCATGGCCCACTCCCCCCCGTCGGCGCGGGGGCCCGACCGCGAAATCTTCAACCGGTTGACGAGGGCGGAAGCGGCGGCAGTCCACGCCGTCGCCGTCGGGGATGCCGGCACCGAGATGTCCACGTGAAAGTACGCCTGCTCCAAAATGGCCTGCGCCAGCTTCATCGTGGGTCAAAGCGGACTCCTGCGCAGCGTTCGTGGTGGCCACCACGTCCACGACGAATGTCCAAGAACGACCCTTGTAAGGATTGGAGTCCCCCTGCGGCGGGATAAGGCCGTGCGTGAGGTGCTCGACGCCGCGGGGTTTATCGGGCAGGGACAGCGCCGCCCTGGCGCGCTCGGTGACCTGGGTGGGGAGGCAAAAGAATAAGAACGGAGGGGTGCCCCAAAGAGGGGTTCTTACGTTGGCGCGCGCAGGCGCACGTGCTGCATGCTACGGGGAAGGTGGGAGAAGGATATCGGGAAGCGTTGGTGGCGCATCGCCGTGCTGAGGGCGTGGCGCGGCGACGTGCGAGGCTGACCTGGTTGGAGGCGCATAGCGTCAGCGAGCGTGAAACGGACGCCGGCGTTGTGGACGGTCTTTCCTGCGATCTTCACGCCCAGCATTTCGAAAGCTACATCCGCGGTGTGGAGCGCGCCTGCACTGCGGGCCATGTTGGGAGTCTGCGGCTTCGCGGCTGGAATCGCGGAGGGGTCGACGACGGTGGCGTTCGCCTTGCTGCGGGGCGGCGTGGCGGCGTTCAGCGAGCGCGGCCTGCTGGGCGGGGGGCAATCACCGCTGGTCGGTGCGAGCCTCGAAAGACGGAGTGGCTGCAGCGCCGAAGCATGTAAAACGGGGGGGCCCAGAAAGAATGCGGGATAACTGGGGCTCGCGGGAGAAAAGGAGAGTTTCGAAACGATTCGATATCAGGGGGTTCCTGCCAGCGCTTTCTGAAAGTTGCTAGGGCCGCGGCTGAACAGAAATAGTGCTCCTGACACGTGGAAAACCTCGGTTCCCAACAGCGCTCTCGAGAGGCAGCCCCCAACGTGGTTCTGAACAGAGTGTTCCTAGAGTACATGGGAATGGGCGGCTTGCTGCGGTTCAAGGTGGGCGACTGGTGATCCGAGCAGTCTGCTTGGAACAATCGAAGAACGTCGCGCCCCAAGAGCGGCGTCGAAATCCTTCGAAAAAGCTATGGGCCCAACGGCTCTCCCGAATATTACGGGATCCCTAGATGTTATCTTCGGCATCCGAACGTTGCTGAACCGCGGTTCTTATCAAAGCTATGTTGTATTTTCCCTATTGCGAGAACATCGGTTCCCAACAGCATTTTCTTGCAGCGCGGGCGCGGAAGCCAGCCAAACGGGGGCAGCAAGGTAGCAGTCGGGATACGTGGAACTCGCGGGGCAGAAGGGCAGCGCCGGAACGATTCGAAATATTGGGGTTCCCGCCAACGCATCCCGAAAGTTGCCGGGGCCGCGGCTGAACAGAAACAGCGCCTCTGACGTAGTTGAGAAAACCTCTGGACAGGCAGCCCGAAACGTGGTCATTTAAAGAGTGTTCCTAGAGGGCATGGCAATTGGCGGCTCGCTCTGGTTCAATGTGGGGGGCCGGTGATCCGAGCAGCCTGCTGGGAACAATCGACAAACGTCGCGGCCCAAGAGCAACGTCGAAAAAGCAATTGGTTCCCAACGGCCAGCCTCGAAGAGTGCGGGATCCCCAGATGTCTTAGTCGGCGTCCGAACGTTGCTGAACCGCGGTTCCTGTCAGAACTATGTTGTGTTTTCCATGGTGCGAGAGCCTCTGTTCCCAACAGCTTGTGGAAACTGGCCTTCAGTAGCGGTCGCAACAGCGCGGTACCTACGAACTGAGGAAAGGAAGCGAGTGGATTAGAAGTGAAGGGTCAGGCGGGTGAGAAGATATGGGTTTGAGAAGGGGCGGGAAGAAACAGTGCCCCTGTCGTTTGCTGGACAACCTCGGTTCCCAACAGCATTCTGGACAGGCAACCCGAAACGTGGTTATATACAGAGTGTTCCTAGAGCGCATGGCAATTGGCGGCCGATCTGGTTCAATGCGGGGGACCGGTGATCCGAGCAGTCTGCTCAGGACAATCGAAGAACGTCGCGCCCCAAGAGCAACGTCGAAATGCTGCGAAGAAGCAATTCGTTCCCAACGGCTTTTCTCGAAGAGTACGGGATGCGGAGATCTCATATTTGTCATCCGAACGTGTCTGAACCGCGGTTCTTGCCAGAACTATGATGTCTTTTCCATAATGCGAGGTCTCGGTTCCCAACAGCATTTCCGAAACTCGCCCGCATTGGCGCTCGCAACAGCGCGGTGCCTACGGACTGAGGAAAGGGAGCGACTGGATTAGAAGTGAAGGGCCAGGCGGCTGAGAAAATTTGGGTTTGAGAAGGGGCGGGAACGGTAGCTCTCGAAGGCCTCAGCGGAGATGCAGCGTCAACGCGCAGACGCTGGCCTCTCGAGCGCGCGCTTCGGCGCGCCAGAGGGATCGGGTAGCAAGAGTTCTTTCCACGCACCATTCCGAAGGAGAGCGTCGCCTTCATCGGACAGACGGTCCGACGTGCTCGGCGCGCGGAGATCTCCTACGGACTGCGGAAAGGGAGCGACTGGATTAGAAGTGAAGAGCCAGGCGGCTGAGAAATTTGGGGTGAGAAGGAGCGGGAACGGTAGCTCTCGAAGGCCTCAGCGGAGAGGCAGCGTCAACGCGCAGACGCTGGCCTCTTGAGCACGCGCTTCGGCGCGCCAGAGGGATCGGGTAGCAAGAGCTCTTTCCACATAACATTCCGAATGAGAGCGTCGCCTTCATCGGACAGACGGTCCGACGTGCTCAGCACGCGGAGATCTCCTACGGACTGAGGAAAGGGACACACAACATTCCGAATGAGAGCGTCGCCTTCATCGGACAGACGGTCCGACGCGCTCGGCACGCGGAGATCTCGACGCCGCATGACGCGGCCCAAAGCAACGCACAGGTGGCCGTGGGCAAAGGGGTCCGCTCTGGCGTCGACGGTGCACCTTTCCAAGGTGGCGCCTTGAGCACCGTTGAAGGTAGACCCATAAGCAGGCCGCAAAGGTATTTGCTTGCGCATGACGTTGCAAGCTCCGCGGCCAAGACGCCACTGAAAAGAGACACGTGGGATCGCGAAGGACTGCATGTCGAACGTTTGGACGACCACGTGAAACCGGTGCACCGCGGTCAAGATGACGGGCGTGTGGTTCATGAGGCGATCCTCACAGAATGGAGAAATCCCACCGCCCTTTCCGAATGTTTTCCTCGGTTCGAGAGAGACGCGTTCTTTTTGGCTCAGGAAAAAGGGGGTAGCGCGGCAGAGGCCGCTGAAGAAGGCGGGTTCAAGCGTACACGGTCCTTATTGTTGAGATTCCGCATCAACTCGCACAGTGCGCCCACGACCAAGCGAAGGCGATGAGGAGGAACCCCGAGGTACGTCTGGGCGTTCAGGAATTCGGTGGTCATGGTGTCGTCCAGGACGGAATTTGCGTCGACTTCGACGGTGTCGGCGCTTTACTGGATAACTTCCGTGAGGCCATGCTCCATGACCAGCCTATTGAGAACGAGGTTGTTGAAGTGGTCAACTTCCTCGTTCGTCGTCGCCGCAATTTTTGCTCGAACGCGTCGGCGAGGGTCGTTCAGAACAGGGAATGTAAAATCAATGGCGTGGGGTTCGGATTGAACTTGCGCAATGCGCTCCAAAGGTACATGGCCCTGGACCCCGTTCCACGTGTGAGGCGTGGGGCACGCGCCGTTGCCGATGGATTCCAACCATTTCGTGAAGTCCGCGCCCTGCGCAGTCCGGTGGGCTTTGAACAGATGCCGCGCGCGGAAGCGGCTCCAAGAGGCAGACATTCTCACGCAGCTTTGTACGATCTCCGCGCGAGTGCCGTACTTGACGACGGCTGGGATTTGTCGGAAGTCACCGTAGCACGCGAACACTTTCGGCTTGTAATCGCGAGGCAGCGCCGACCGCAAGTGGGCCATCAACGCCACGACGCTATCCCAGGCGTTCTTCTTAGCCATCGGCCACTCATCCCATTGAGTCAATCTGGCGGCTGCCAAGGTCCTTGCTTTGGCGGTTGTGGGGATCACCGTGGATGCGAGGACGTCCTCGTCGACGGTAGGAATACCAAATGTAGAGTGAGCAGTCGCCCCGCGAACCAATTGCAGGGCCGCTTGGCCCGCGGTTGCCACGTTGATGACGGGGTGCCCAGCAGCCTCTGCCCAGTGCGTGAGGAAATTGGCTAGCGTGGACTTGCCCGTGCCTGCGCGCCCGTGGGCGAAGTAGAAGACGTCGGAAGTGGAACAGAACTGCGACTGGATCTCGTTCGCAAGGCGTCGTGCGTCGGAGGAACCGTGAACGAGCATGGTGAGGCGGCGGACTTCAGCGTCTGAAAGCTGAGGGGCCGGGTTGGTAGGGACGTCGTCTGGCAGAATTTCTGGCAGAGGGAACGCGCTGCGGTCGTGGCCTGCTTGTTGCCATAAATGCAGCAACGACGTGGCCAGAGCAATGCGAGCAGAAATCGCCGACATCCCTCGATCGAGGTGATCTTTTTGCATACCTTTGTTGAAGCGAGCGAAGAGAGTCCGAGGCGCGGAATCTTGATCCAGCAGCAGGACGAAAACGAACCGCAACTGGGCCCCGGTGCAACGCAACTGGATGAGCTCCTGGATGGTGTCGTGGGCTTCCGTGTTATTGGAGAAACGGCCAGTAGCCAACATAGCCTGCTCAAACGTAGGGTACTTGCGGCCCAGATGCGCGCGGCAGTCGTCAAATGAACGTTTGGGGTAATGCAGGAGCATACGCCTAAGGTAGAACGCTTCTTTCTGCTGGGGGAACTTCATCTCCAGACGGCGTAACGGGGGTTCTCCACGTAAGCGGTTGTAGACAAAATGCTGCTGACTGTCGGGCGCCGTGTCGCGCCAGATGCAGGTCGGGTTCTCCGTGTCGAGCTGGCCCCGCAATGTCGCCGGGCAATTCTGGGAGTGCTGGAAGCGCCCGAAGTACTCCGCGTATAAGAGATCGTTGAAGAGGGGGTCGCCCGGGCGGTACAAGTACCGCATCAAAGCGGAAACGGAGCTCTGCAAGGCGCTCTCTTCGTTGCCTTCAGTGAAGGAGATCCAATCTTGTCCGGGCAAGTGCACGGGCAAGCAGTGAATGGCAGGTGTACGCGTATACGTGTCGTACCCGAAAATGCGCCAGAAGCACTCCGTGGCGCAGAGATACCGGCCGCGCAGCCAATCGGCGATCTCATCGCCAGAACGCTCGGCGGGGGGCATGTCGCACAGGGTGTAGTCCGGACCTTTGAACAGATATTTGTATAAATACTCGAATAATTTCATGTGTCCAGCGAATTTGACGTTGACGTGGCCGCCCCACTTAATGAAGATCGTGGCGTTGTACTCGACGATGAGCTGGTTACAGCAGAGAGCGCGGCCTCCGTGTGCTGCGCGCTTGGAGCTGCAATTAGGGCAATGCCCGTTGCAGCTGCGGCGTCTGTGCAAGGGGCACCCGCGGCCGTCAAATTCAGTCTCTCCTGGGAGCGGCCATGGGCAGCCCTTGTTGCAAGGATCAGCAGGGTCTGCGGGGTGGCACCCGTGGTTGCATTTGTGAACCACGTGGCTGAGCACGAGGTCGCGAAGCACGCCGGGCTGCTCAGGAAGCTCGCAAGAGATGTATTCGTCAACTTCTGCCGCGGTGGTCGGTGGGTCCTTGCAGCCGATGACGATGTGGGCATGAGGTAGTCCGCGCTTCTGGTATTCGATGACACGCATGATGTATTTGGACGTGCCGCAGAATTCTTTCTGGAGGACAGGCATCATGATCAAGAGCTTGGCGTGGAAGACCCTCGTGTCGACGTCGGGTCGGTCAGCGCGCGTTTGGCCTTCTCGGATTTCCTGTTGTATCTCAGGCCGTTGGGTGGACGTGGCGAGCGCGATGAACCAAGTGGGCGGCCCCAGTCGGCGGGCTGTTTCCAGAGCGTCGACCCGTAAACGTCGAAGGTGGCGAGGAGGTCCCAGAATGGCGGAGGGCAAGTAGTGCCTTTGAGCCGCTCGGTCAGCGGAGCGCGGCTGCCCAGGATCATTGCGCAGTACTTCGCAAAGGTGTTGACGTTGCGCGAGAGACGTGCGTTGCAGTGCCTTGACGTGTTGCAAGCGCTCGTCCCCCATGCGGCAGTACATGTTGATGGCCCATTCGTTGAAGAGGCGCCCGCTCATGTGCATGTGGGAGAGACGTAAAGCTTGCTGCCGGCACCATTACAATTGAGTGATTTTGCCGTGGGCGGGGGTGTTCAAGTCTGGCGCACAGCCCCGACCGCCGCGCGGGAACCAAAGAGGGTACGATAGTGGTTCGTACATGTCGCTCAAAGGCGGGAGGTAATCGTAGTGATTAGCTTTGGTTGTCCGGAAGTACACCGATCGCGGGCATGCCGTTGCTCCCGAGCTGGTGTCCAAAATGGCAGCCACTTCCTGGATGCCTTCATCCCAATCGAGCCGTAAAGGGACATCCTGAATACCGCGACGTGGAATGGCCAGTTTGGTGATCGCTTTCATGCACGGGTTATTGGGAAGGATCATACGTTCCAACTCTTTGACAATGCGGGGTTCGAGCTGGAACCGCGCTGCCGTTTGGGAGCGGAGCTGAGGGTCGACGACGATGTACCGCACGGCGCTCTCAGCGTCGAGTGTCCACGTTTTCTGGTACATGGTACCCTGGATTTGCATGAAGAAAGGCTTGCGCGGGGAGAAATACGTTTCCCGTTCTGACGAGCTAGACTGTATGTCGTGGACAGTCAGTGCGAAGAGATTGTTGTAAGCACGCGAGGAGCCACTGAACGCGGGTGTCCGAAATATCTCCTGCATGGCGTGTCGGGCCGGCGAAAGTACGCGTCGAAGTTGATGGCGTGCTTCCCCATTTGACAGCAAAACCCAACGCTTTCTGCAGTGTACGCAGCCGTTCCACAATAGTCACAAACTCGGGAGCGAGGCCCCAAAAGTATAGCTTGGACGTCGGGCGGTGCACGGCATGCGGCGCATTTGCGGGTGTTGCGGTGGACAGCGTCGGGCATGTAGTCAGATTTCGGCTTCGCCTCTCCGCGCCCGAAACAGACGAAGGTCTTCGTGGCGGGAATCGGGCGACATGTGATACACAGTCGGGTTGTGCGGCGTACTTCGCGTTTCACATAATGAGATCGTGGCCTGTGCTCCCCGCAACCCGAGCATAAGAACGTCTGCGCTTCGGGCGGGGCGCGGCATGTGGTACATGCTCGGCTTGTGCGGTGTACGGCGTCTGTGATGTAATCAGGTTGTGGCCTGTGTTCTCCACACCTGGAGCACAGTAGGAATGGTATTGGTGGGTTGGCAGATGCGGTAGCCTGAAGAACGCACTGAGTGCAAGCTCGTACGCTAGGCGGTTTGTCCAGCTGGGTGTTGGAGAAAGCGTGTCGAGGTAGACACTCAGCGCAGGAAGCGCAAACGAACGAATCCGCCTTTCCGGGAGGCATCGTTCAGTCTAAGAAAATGAGGGATGCAGCCGAAGTGGCTGCGGAAGGAATCATCAAAACAGTGGTGGGAGAGCGAGGAAGACTGGTTGTCCTAAGAGGAGGACGTCGCAAGTGTTCGTGCGGCCGTGAGTCCCCGGAGAATGTTTCCCCAGGCTGTGTGATGAAACCGAAGGTTCCCGACGGCCTGATCTCCGAAATGTCACAAAAACCCCGGTTCCCAACAGCGCGTCCGGATGAGATGCTGGCGTGGCCCCGACGGTTTGTATTGAGTGTTGCGAGAAGCTGAGTCGAGGCGGGAGGAGGAGCATGAAGAGGATGAGGAGAAGGAGGAGGAGGAAGAGGAGGAGGATGAAGAGGAGGAAGAGGTAGAGGAGCAACATAATGAGGAAGGGGAGGAGGAGCTCTTGGGTTCTTCGGTGGTTTGAAGGAAAAATGGCTTCGCTGCGCCATGTGATACGACATCGACGACGACGAAGAAGGCGACGAGAAAGAGAAGGGATAATGAGAGGGGGAGACCGCTGTGTGGGGATCTCGTGGTGCGCCTCTCGGGGCCCTCTGGGAGGCAGTGTTGAAGCCTCTTGGGGGTGTTTTGGGGTTATTGGGATCTTTTTGGGGCCTCTGGGGACCCTCTTGGGGGCTCCTTGGGGCCTCGTGGGAGCCTCTTGGGGCCTCATGGGGCTCTCTCCGGGCGTGTTGGGGCCCTCTCGCGGCGGAGAATTTAGGTTTTGAGCTTCTGGGCGCCCTCTTGGGTCTCTCTTGGGGCCGTTTTGGTGCTCTCTTGATCCGTCTTGGGCGCCTCTTGGGCGGTCTCGGAGCCCTCCTGGACTGTGTTGGGGCCTTCGTGGGGGCCTCTTGGGCAGTAGTAGGGCGATCGAGGGAGCCTTTCGGGCCATTGTGGAGCGTCGGGATGCGGGAAAAGCGAGAAGGCCAAAAACTTCGAAAACCACACAGGAAAATCAACAGTTATAGCCTCTCGGGGCTCTTTTGGGAGGCCTCGTGGGGGTCTTTGGGGGCGTCTTGGACGCGTCTTGGGCAGTCTTGGGCCCAGATTGGGCGTCTTGGGCCGATCTTTGGGTGTCTCGGGGTCTTGTTTGGCCGTCGTGGGTTTTTTTGTCCGCGCCGCACTCGCAGGACAGACACGGAGCACTCTGCAGAAGCGCCCCAAAGGCTCGGGGAGGCCGACATTCGTTTTGGGGGGGGGGGCACCGTGTGCCGGTTTTCCGAGGTCCCCGGCCCTGTAAAAATGTATAATTAGGAATCTCTCTCTCTCTTTCTTTCTCTCTCTCTCTCTCTCTCTCTCTCTATATATATATATATATATATGTAGATATAAGCGGCGTCCGAGGGCATAGGGCACGGGGTCGCACAATTCTTCCAACCTCCCCCCCACCCCCGTAACCGAATTCGGCTCCTGGGGTGGTGCCAGGGCCGTTTTGGGCATCCAGGACAGATATTTCAGCCTGAAGGTGGGTGAAGCTAGCCGCAGGCGTGCTTGAAGCGACGCCATGAGACCCCCAAGACCCCCTATGATTTACCGAAGACGGCATCAGAGGCCCCCGAGACGCCTCAAGAGAGCCCCAGGAGCACCCCAAGAGGGCACCACAGAGCCAAACATTGCCCCAATCCCGGAGGGATATATATATATATATATATATATATATATATATATATATATAATGTATATATATATCCCTGGGGGCAAGGCCGGGAGCCCCAGGACAGGTGCCCCGACCCCCCATGGGGGGACTGGGGCTCATTTTCCCTATGTTTTTTTACAGGGCTTCCGCGTCCTGGGCCTCGGAGGCCGCCGCCTCCGACTTCCCATGGGAGGACGGGGCGGCCAGGGAGGTCCAAAATAGTCCAGGAGGGCCTCCAGAAACCCCCAACATGGCCCAAGCGGGCCCCGAATCGCCGAAATACCGCTCCAGGACGCCCAAGATAGGCCCAAGACGGCCCGAGAGGCCCCCCAAGGCACTCCACGACGCTTCAAGACGCCTCTCCACACCGCTTCCAGAGGCCGAAATCGTCAATTGTACGAAGCTTTTCGAACCACTTTGGCCTTCCAGCCTTTTCGGCTGTCCGACGTTCCAAGACGGCTCAATAGGCCCCCAAGGGCGCCCCAAGACGGCCCAAGAGGGCTCCAAGACGGCCCCAGAATCGCCCAAGTCAGCCCGACAGAGCCCCAAGACGGCCCCAAGAAGCGCCCAAGAGGGGGACCACGACTCCAAAATTCGACCCTCCCGCTTGAAGAGTGCCCCAGGAGGCCCCAAGGAGCCCCCAAGAGGCCCCAGGAAGCCCCCGAGAGGCACCCAGGAGGCCCAAACGAGGCCTAAAGAGGCCACAGGACAGCCCCGAGGAGGCCAA
The DNA here is from genome assembly GCA_963575745.1 of Prorocentrum cordatum. NCBI lineage: Eukaryota > Dinophyceae > Prorocentrales > Prorocentraceae > Prorocentrum > Prorocentrum cordatum. The sequence goes on along the minus strand of CAUYUJ010018523.1, from coordinate 52,080 downwards.
AACGGCAACCGAGAAGCTGCGAAATTGCCTTCACGACGTCCCCGACAGGCCAACCGCGAGATCCAAACCAACACCCATGAGGCCTCTGACCCACCACCCAGGGCACGGTGGCGGGAGCAGTGACAGCACTTGTGCACAGCATGTTCCGGCGGGAGCCTTCCGGAACACGCTGCAGGAGGCGGAGAAGGAAGATCAGGAGGAGAGAGAGTTGGTGTGGGAGGAGGAGGATGGGGACGAGGAGGAAGAAGAGGCCTCCCAGACAGCTCCAAGATAGCCGAAGAGGCTTCCAAGAGGGCCCTGCGCGGCCCACGAGGGCCCCAAGGCGGTGCCTGAGGCGCCCAAGACGTCCCGAGAGGGCCCCCCCAAGACGGCCCCAAGAGAGGCCCAAGAAGGGAAACACGAACCGAGAATCCGAGTTTTCTACCCCGAGAGGTTCTCGGGAAGTCCCAACAGGCCCCCAATCGGATCCAAGAGGCCCCCAAGAAGCTCCCAAGAGGGCCGACGAGGTCCCAAGAGATCTCCCAAGGTGGCCCCAAGAGGCACAATTCATAGTTTTACGATTGGGCTTTGACGGGTTTTAATTTTTTCTGCCTTTTGGCATCCCGATGCTCCAAGACGGCCCAAGAGGCTTCCAATACCGCTCCCATATAGACGAAGAGGCCTCCAAGAAATCCCCAAGACGGCCCGCGAGGGCCCCAAGACGGTGCTTGAGGCGCCCAAGACGGCCCGAGAGGGCCCCAAGAGCCCCAAGAGAGGCCCAAGAAGGGGAACGCGACCCAACAGCAGAGCGGTCCCCCCAAAAGGCCCACAGGAGGCCGCAAGAGGCCCCCAAGTGGTCCGACGAGGACCCCAAAAGCTTCCCGAGGGCCTAAAAGGCCCGTAGGAGACGTCCAAGAGGCTTTAAAATAGCCCAAGAGTGCCCTCGATGCGTCAAAACTGCTTCCAGGAGGCCCCCGGGAGGCTTCCGGATTGCCTCAATCTGGCCGCAGGTGGCCTCAAGTCGGGCTTCCACGCAGCCAAGACGGCCAATGAAAACTTCAGATTGCAGAACCGATGCCCCCAAGGGACCCTCAGACGCCCCCCCAAGAAGCACCCAAGAGGTGCCCCCATCAGCCGGTTGACGAAGCATGCGGAACACCCCAGAAGCTCCTCAGATGCCGTCGCGCGCCTGAGCTTGATATCGTTGTCCAAGATCGTCCAGCGCCCCCATGGCCTGGGCTAGAACCTGAGCGCGCGCGAAGCGCGCGCGATGGTTCTAGCCCAGGGGCCCGAAAACAGCTGCCCGACCCTCCAGTACCAGGGCTCATTTTCGCTGTGCTTTACGCGGTTTCGGCGTCCTGGGCCTCGAAGGCCGCCGCGATGCCCCCGGACATTTTCCAGATCCTCGGCGCGGGCTCCAAGACCATTCCGCAGAGGGCTCCAACAGGCTCCAGGGCAACCCAAGAGGGCTCCAAGACGGCTCCAGGAACGACTGCAGGGCCTCAGTGTTTCTGTGGTTTCTGCAAGACGGCTCCAAGAAGACTGCATGTCTTATGAGGATGGCTTCCGCCTCTTGCCCCGAGCATCCCAAACTGCCTGAACGGTCTCCACTCGCCTTCCCCAAACCCAGCGCTTGCCCAAGCGCGTTCCGGACGGCCTTCGCCCCAACGCGCTGGAATGATCACGCGCTGCGGTTTCCCATGCCAACGTCCTCGGACGTGGGCGCCCTGCCACGAGCGCGTTCCGGGCAGATGCTCCCGGAACGCGCTGAAAAGATATGGCCACATCTCGGGGACGCTCCCGGCACCGCTGCCCCAGCCTTTCCGGGCAGCCTCCACAGCGCTCCAGGAGGGCCCAAGACGCCCCCCAGGAGCCCCCAGAATGCGAAAGGATGGCCCAAGACGCTCCCGAGCAGCCCAAGTCAGCCTTCCGACGGCTCTCGAGGCTTCCAGGTGGCCTCCAAGAGACCCCAAGAAGTCTGATAGGTATCACGGTACGGCCCGAAGAGGCCAAAGTCGTATATGTTCAATGGTCTTTTCAATGTTTTTGGCTTCTCGCGTTTTCGAGCTTCCAACGGTCCAAGAGCGCCGAAGAGCCGCCATGGGGGTACCGGGGCTCATTTTCCGTGTGGTTTTACAGGGTTTCCGCGTCCTGGGCCTCTGAGGCCGCCGCCTCCGACCCCCCATGGGAGGACGGGGCGGCCGGGGAGGTCCAAAATAGTCCAGGAGGGCCTCCAGAGGCTCCCAAGATGGCCCAAGCGGGCCCCGAGTCGCCGAAAGACCGCTCCAGGACGCCCAAGATAGGCCCAAGACGGCCCGAGAGGCCCCCCAAGGCACTCCACGACGCTTCAAGACGCCTCTCCAGAGCGCTTCCAGAGGCCGAAATCGTCAATTGTACGAAGGTTTTCGAACGATTTTGGCCTGCCAGCCTCTTCGGCTGTCCGACGTTCCAAGACGGCTCAATAGGCCCCCAAGGGCGCCCCAAGACGGCCCAAGAGGGCCCCAAGACGGCCCCAGAGTCGCCCAAGACAGCCCAACAGAGCCCCAAGACGGCCCCAAGATGCGCCCAAGAGGGGGACCACGACTCCAAAATTCGACCCTCCCGCTTGAAGAGTGCCCCAGGAGGCCCCAAGGAGCCCCCAAGAGGCCCCAGGAGGCCCCCAAGAGGCACCCAGGAGGCCCAAACGAGGCCTAAAGAGGCTACAAAACAGCCCCGAGGAGGCCCCACAACGGTCCCAAAACGGCTACCGAGAAGCTGCGAAATTGCCTTCACGACGTCCCCGACAGGCCAACCACAAGAGCGGGAGCAGTGACAGCACTTGTGCACAGCATGTTCCGGCGGGAGCCTTTTGGAACACGCTGCAGGAGGAGGAGGAGGAGGAGGAGGAGGAAGATCAGGAGGAGAGAGAGTTGGAGTGGGAGGAGGAGGAGGAGGAGGGGGACGAGGAGGAGGAAGAGGCCTCCCAGACAGCTCCAAGATAGCCGAAGAGGCTTCCAAGAGGGCCCTGCGCGGCCCACGAGGGCCCCAAGGCGGCGCCTGAGGCGCCCAAGACGTCCCGAGAGGGCCCCAAGACGGCCCCAAGAGAGGCCCAAGAAGGGAAACACGAACCGAGAATCCGAGCTTTCTACCCCGAGAGGTTCTCGGGAAGTCCCAAGAGGCCCCCAATCGGATCCAAGAGGCCCCCAAGAAGCTCCCAAGAGGGCCGACGAGGTTCCAAGAGATCTCCCAAGGTGGCCCCAAGAGGCACAACTCATAGTTTTACGATTGGGCTTTGACGGGTTTTAATTTTTTCGGCCTTTTGGCATCCCGATGCTCCAAGACGGCCCAAGAGGCTTCCAATACCGCTCCCATATAGAGGAAGAGGACTCCAAGAGGGCCCCAAGACGGCCCGCGAGGGCCCCAAGACGGTGCTTGAGGCGCCCAAGACGGCCCGAGAGGGCCCCAAGAGCCCCAAGAGAGGCCCAAGAAGGGGAACGCGACCCAACAGCAGATCGGTCCCCCCACAAGGCCCACAGGAGGCCGCAAGAGGCCCCCAAGTGGTCCGACGAGGACCCCAATAGCTTCCCGAGGGCCTAAAAGGCCCGTAGGAGACGTCCAAGAGGCTTTAAGATAGCCCAAGAGTGCCCTCGATGCGTCAAAACTGCTTCCAGGAGGCCCCCGGGAGGCTTCCGGATTAACTCAATCTGGCCGCAGGTGGCCTCAAGTCGGGCTTCCACGCAGCCAAGACGGCCAATGACGGCTTCAGATTGCAGAACCGATGCCCCCAAGGGACCCTCAGACGCCCCCCCAAGAAGCACCCAAGAGGTGCCTCCAACAGCCAGTTGACGAAGCATGCGGAACACCCCAGAAGCTCCTCAGATGCCGTCGCGCGCCTGTGCTTGATAGCGTTGTCCAAGATCGTCCAGCGCCCCCCAGGCCTGGGCTAGAACCTGAGCGCGCGCGAAGCGCGCGCGATGGTTCTAGTATATATATATATATAATGTTAACCATTTGCGTTTCATTCATTTTCGCGGTGTCCAAGACGGCCCAAGAGGCACCCCGATCGCTACAAGAGGGCGCTCAAAAGGGCCCCAAGACAGCCCAAGAGGTCTTCAGGACTGCCGAAGAGGCGCCCAAGACGGCCCAAGAGGGCCGCAAGACCCCCCCAAGAGGACCCGCGAGGGACCAAAGACGCCCATGGGAGCGCCCAAGACAGCCGAAGAGCACCCCAAGGCAGCCCACCAGGCGCCTCAAGAGAGCCCCAGACGCCCCCAAGACACCCTCGAAAGGAACTCCGAAACGACCACACCTCCAGATGACCCCCAAGCGGCCGCCAAGAAGCCTCCAAAGCGCTACCCAGATGCTCCCGGAGGCCCCTTAGAGGCCCCCAGAGACCCCCGACATGCTTCCCAAAAGGCTGCCGAGAGGCCTCCCAAGAGACCCCAACAAGCTTCTAAGTGGCCACGTCTCCACACCCGACACGATGTTCCCAGAGAGGTTTTCTGGTGATATTCATCCGGATATCGGGGACACCCTCGAGACACCAATATGCGTCACAGAGATCCCCCAAAGAAGAGGAGAAGGAGGAGGAGGAGGATGACGAGAATGAGGAGAAGGAGGAGCAGGAAGAGGAGGAGGAGGAGGAGGAGGAGAAGGAACAGGAGAAGGAGGAGGAAGAGGAGGAGGAGGAGGAGGAGTGGCATCAGGAGGGCGAGGGGGCATTCCTAAGGGGACGGGGATGCTGAGCATGATCCGTAAGAAGAGAGGAGAAGGAAGGGCGCGAAAGACGAATGATGGCGAACCGTCGTCTACAAACGCATATCGTCGTCTACATTTACGCCCCCGCGGGAGTCGTAGGATGGTGCGTTTCCAGAGGAAGCGGAGGAGGAAGAAAGAGTAGCCGAGGTGAACACGAGATATTTCGAGAGGTTTCCAAATCCACCCAACGATGGCAACAGCGGCGTTGAAGTCCAGAGAGTGGTGTTCTGATAGGGTTGAGGAGTCTCAGACAGACAGCTGTCCTCCAACGGGGTACTTCCAGCAGTGTATATATATATATATATATATATATATATATTATTGCAGGGACGTGAAGAGTGAACTTGGATAGCTGGTTGATTGCAACATCGTTGATGGACGCTTTATTGCAACATCGTTGATGCGCTTTGGATTTGCACTGGTCCTCCTCCTCATCCCCCCCCGTCCTCTCTCATCCTCCTCTTCCGGCCCTGCCCTGGCCAGGTAACTCTGTGCGCCCCCCCTCCGGTCGCGAGGCCGCGGAGCCGCAATTGCCTCCGCACATGCCGGAGCTGGAGGAGGTCCCTGTGACAGCGGATGTGCAGGCCCAGACGCCCCCAGCCTGGGCTTGTGGCGTTGACATTTTCCGTGGTGTCGGCATTCCCTTGCGATTTCGGCCTCCAGGGGTCCGTTTTCGGGCCCCCGGGGCCGTCAAGAAACGCGCTTGGGCGAAAAAGCCGAATGCTTTTGGGGCCGCGCGTTGCCGAATACGTTCCCGAAAACGACGCCTAAACAGCGGTTGCTGCACTCGATGTTCAGCGTCTGTGGTGCAGTCCGTTTATGTGGCATTTTCGATGTGCATTGTCTGAGGTCCATGGTATGCGAGCTACGTGATGCAATCCATGGAGTGGAAAATGCGCGTCTGTAAAGCATATGTCTATACATACAGGATGATAATATGAATGTATGTGTGCATGCATGCATGCATGTCTGTCTGTCTGTCTGTCTGTCTGTCTGTCTGTCTGTCTGTCTGTCTGTCTGTCTGTCTGTCTGTATGGATGGATGGATGGATGGAAGGATGGATGGATGGATGGATGGATGGATGGATGGATGGATGGATGGATATATGTATGTATGTATGTATGTATGTATGCATGCATGCATGCATGTATGTATGTATGTATGTATGTATGTATGTATGTATGTATGTATGTATACATATGCATACATATGTATATATAGATTATACAAGACTGCAGTGGCGCTTCGCGCCATGCACCTTGGTCCTTGAAGTTCGGTATGCAGGCGGAATAGCATGAAGGTCAAACCGATAATTTAGCGATAACTCTTTGTTGCCTTTTCCGGCATCGCCGCTATGATAATGTTATTCGTCATCTTTCCTCCGTGCTTCTTTTTCCTAATTTTCGCCATACCTTGCGCATTCTCCCCATCCTCAGCTCTTTTTTGCGGAGGCTCCGCCTGGGAGAGCCTCTGGGGGCCTCACAAAAGTTGTTTCAGGCTTTCTTACGGCCTTCTGGCCTCCTGGGCGTATTCTGGGGGCCTCTGGGGGCTTCCTCGGGCCACCCTGCCTCCAACCGCGGTCTCCCTGAACGACCGGGTCACGATTTGGAATGCTTCGGAGGGTGTCTTGGGGCCATCTTGGGCCGCCAAGGGGCTCTCTGAGGGCCATCTTGGATCCGTGTTGTGCCGTTGGGGCTCTCTTGGACTGCCTGGAAGCCCTTTCGGATGGTTGTGGGGCGATTTGGGAGCCTCCCAGGCGGCTTCGGACGCCCAGAAGACCGCCGTGCGTCGGGAAACCGAAAAAAGAGACCCCCCTGATCGCCCTAGGTGTGCTGGGAAGGCTTGGCAAAACGCCCTGCGAGGCCCGGGGGGCCGCTTCGAGGCCCCTCTGGAAGGTCCCAAAGCCCCAGATCCCGGGAGTCCGGTTTTTTTGGGGGGGAGGTGAGGGGTTTTCCCCCCGCCCGGGCTTGTAAACATATAATAAGAGGAATACATACATACATCTATATATATATATATATATATATATATATATAACAAAAAAAAAAAAAAAAAAAAAAAAAAAAAAAAAAAAAAAAAAAAAAAAAAAAAAAAAAAAAAAAAAAAAAAAGCGGCGTCCGAGCGCCTAGGGCACGGGGTGGCGCACTTCTTCCAACCTCCCCCCCCCCACCCCCGTAACCGAATTCGGCTCCTGGGGTGCCAAGGCTCCTGGGGTGCCAAGAGGTCTTCAGGACTGCCGAAGAGGCGCCCAAGACGGCCCAATAGGGCCGCAAGACCCGCCCAAGAGGCCCCGCGAGGGACCAAAGACGCCCATGGGAGCGCCCAAGACAGCCGAAGAGCACCCCAAGGCAGCCCACCAGGCGCCTCAAGAGAGCCCCAGACGCCCTCAAGACACCCTCGAAAGGAACTCCGAAACGACCACACCTCCAGATGACCCCCAAGCGGCCGCCAAGAAGCCTCCAAAGCGCTACCCAGATGCTCCCGGAGGCCCCTTAGAGGCCCCCAGAGACCCCCGACATGCTTCCCAAAAGGACTGCCGAGAGGCCCCCCAAGGGACACCAACAAGCTTCTAAGTGGCCACGTGTCCACACCCGACACGATGTTCCCAGAGAGGTTTTCTGGTGATATTCATCCGGATATCGGGGACACCCTCGAGACACCAATATGCGTCACAGAGATCCTCCAAAGAAGAGGAGAAGAAGGAGGAGGAGGAGGAGGATTACGAGAACGAGGAGAAGGAGGAGCAGGAAGAGGAGGAGGAGTAGGAGGAGTAACATGAGGAGGAGGAGGAGGAGGAGGAGGAGGAGTCGCATCAGGAGGGCGAGGGGGCATTCCTAATGGGACGGGGATGCTGAGCATTATCCGTAAGAAGAGAGGAGAAGGAAGGGCGCGAAAGACGAATGATGGCGAACCGTCGTCTACAAACGCATATCGTCGTCTACATTTACGCCCCCGCTGGAGTCGTAGGATGGTGCATTTCCAGAGGAAGCGGAGGAGGGAGAAAGAGTAGCCGAGGTGAACACGAGATATTTCGAGAGGCTTCCAAATCCACCTAACGATGGCAACAGCGGCGTTGAAGTCCAGACAGAGGTGTTTTGGTAGGGCTGAGGAGTCTCAGACAGACAGCTGTACTCCAACGGGGTACTTCCAGCAGTCAAGTATATCATTGCAGGGACGTGAAGAGTGAACTTGGATAGCTGGTTGATTGCAACATCGTTGACGGACGCTTCATTGCAACATCGTTGATGCGCCTTGGATTTGCACTGGTCCTCCTCCGCATCCCCCCCCGTCCTCTCTCATCCTCCTCTTCCAGGTAACTCTGTGCGCCCCCCCTCCGGTCGCGAGGCCGCGGAGCCGCAATTGCTTCCGCACATGCCGGAGCTGGAGGAGGTCCCTGTGCCAGCGGATGCGCAGGCCCAGATGCCCCCAGCCCGGGCTTGTGGCGTTGCGATTTTCCGTAGTGTCGGCATTCCTTTTGCGATTTGGGCCTCCAGGGGTCCGTTTTCGGGCCCCCAGGGCCGTCACGATTAGGCGAAAAAGCCGAATGCTTTTGGGGCCGCGCGTTGCCGAATATGTTCCCGAAAAGGGCGCCTAAACAGCGCTTGCTGGTTGCTGCACTCGATTCCCAGCGTCTGTGGTGCAGTCCGTCTATGTGGCATTTTCGATGTGCATTGTCTGAGATCAGTCCATGGGATGCGAGCTACGTGATGCAATCCATGGAGTGGGAAATTCGCGTGGGTAGATTAGATTTTATACCTACAGGATGATACTATGTATGTATGTATGCATGTATGCATGTATGCATGCATGTATGTATGTATATATGTATATATCGGTATATCTATATATGCATGTAGTATGTATGTATGTATGTATGTATGTATGTATGTATATATGTATGTATGTATGTATGCATGCATGCATGCATGCATGTATGTATGTATGTATGTATGTATGTGTGTATGCATGTATGCATGTATGCATGTATGCATGTATGCATGTATGCATGTATGCATGTATGCATGTATGCATGTATGCATGTATGCATGTATGCATGTATGTATGTATGCATGTATGCATGTATGCATGTATGCATGTATGCATGTATGTATGCATGCATGTATGCATGTATGCATGTATGCATGTATGTATGTATGTATGTATGTATGTGTGTGTGTATGTATGTATGTATGTATGTATGTATGTATGTGTATGTATGCAGGTATGTATGATTGTATGTGTATTTGCATTTGTATATGTATATGTATATGTATGTGCATGTCTGTCTGTTTGTCTGTCTGTCTGTCTGTCTGTCTGCCTGCCTGTCTGTCTGTATGTATGTATGTATGTATGTATGTATGTATGCTTGCATTTATCTATACATCTATACAAGCGGCGTCCGGGGGCTCGGGGCCCGGGGTCGCACACTTCTTCCAACCTCCCCCCCCACCCCCGTAACCGAATTCGGCCCCCGGGGTGCCAGGGCCGTTCTGGGCATTCAGGACAGATAGTTCAGCCTGAAGGTGGGTGAAGCTAGCCGCAGGCGTGCTTGAAGCGACGCCATGAGACCCCCAAGACCCCCCATGATTTACCGAAGACGGCATCAGAGGCCCCCGAGACGCCTCAAGAGAGCCCCAAAAGCACCCCAAGAGGGCACCACAGAGCCAAACATTGCCCCAATCCCGGAGGAAAATCTATAATGTTAACCATGTGCGTTTCATTCATTTTCGCGGTGTCCAAGACGGCCCAAGAGGCACCCCGATCGCTACAAGAGGGCGTTCAAAAGGGCCCCAAGACAGCCCAAGAGGGCTTCAGGACTGCCGAAGAGGCGCTCAAGACGGCCCAAGAGTGCCGCAAGAGCCCCCCAAGAGGCCCCGCGAGGGACCAAAGACGCCCCCGGGAGCGCCCAAGACAGCCGAAGAGCACCCCAAGGCAGCCCACCAGGCGCCTCAAGAGAGCCCCAGACGCCCCCAAGACACCCTCGAGAGGAACCCCGAAACGACCACACCTCCAGATGACCCCCAAGCGGCCGCCAAGAAGCCTCCAAAGCGCTACCCAGATGCTCCCGGAGGCCCCTTAGAGGCCCCCAGAGACCCCCGACATGCTTCCCAAAAGGCTGCCGAGAGGCCTCCCAAGAGACCCCAACAAGCTTCTAAGAGGCCACGTGTCCACACCCGACACGATGTTCCCAGAGAGGTTTCCAGTGATATGCATTCGGATACGGGGACATCCTCGAGACACCAATATGCGTCACAGAGATCCCCCAAGAAGAGGAGGAGAAGGAGGAGGAGGAGGACGAGGACGAGGACGAGGAGAAGGAGGAGGAGGAGGAAGCGGAGGAGGAGGAGGAGGAGGAGGAGGAGGAGTAGGAGGAGGAGGAGGAGGAGGAGGAGGAGGAGTCGCATCAGGAGGGCGAGGGGGCATTCCTAAGGGGACGGGGATGCTGAGCATTATCCGTAAGAAGAGAGGAGAAGGAAGGGCGCGAAAGACGAATGACGGCGGACCGTCGTCTACAAACGCATATCGCCGTCTACAATTACGCCCCCGCTGGAGTCGGATGGTGCGTTTCCGGAGGAGGCGGAGGAGGGAGAAAGAGTAGCCGAGGTGAACACGAGATATTTCGAGAGGCTTCCAAATCCACCCAACGATGGCAACAGCGGCGTTGAAGTCTAGATAGAGGTGTTTGGTAGGGCTGAGGAGTCTCAGACAGACAGCTGTCCTCCAACGGGGTACTTCCAGCAGTAAAATATATTACAGGGACGTGAAGAGTGAACTTGGATACGGGGTTGATTGCAACATCGTTGATGGACGCTTCATTGCAACATCGTTGATGCGCCTTGGATTTGCACTGGTCCTCCTCCTCCTCCTCATCCCCCCCCGTCCTCCGTAGCCATTTTGGCTCAAGATGTTTGTGCCCCGTGGCAGAGCACGGAGACCCCTGGTCCGGGGACTGCTAGGACCGCTGCTTTCCGCCTTCGCCGTGCCCGCGGCGTTGAGCATCTCCATATCCTTTGCTGCTGAGGCGCAGCTTACATATCTCTCGCCACCAGCACTGGTCCCGCGCCCGATAGCCTCGCGATGGGTGTGCCTGGTGTCGCCAGCTCCGCCGACTCCTGGGCCGACTCCTCCGACAAGGGCATGGGCAAGGACACTGCTGCTGCCGACCCCTGGGCCGCTGGAGCTCAGAAGCTTGCCGCGATCGACCTCCCCGCACACCAGCGGAAGGTGCTCACCGATCTCCTCCAGACCCAGGTCGACAAAGCCGCCGCCGCCTTCGAAACCACATCCAAGCAAGTTGCAGCTGCTGCACAAACTGAGTTCCTGGCCAACATCACGAAGCTCACCGAACAGCTCAGCAACCGCCAGGAGTCCGCCGAGAGGGATATTGCCGAACTCAAAGGCCGTGCTGACTGTGCTGAACGTCTCCAAGGCGAACTCAAGGCCAGCGTGGACGCCCTGCAGCAAGCTCTTCGTCATGCCGAAGCTCTCCACCCAGCCATGGATTTGGACGCCCTGGGTGCCTGGGACCGCCCACCGAATGCTGCAACCTTCTGGTGTGGGGCTGCCTCAGAATTCTCCGTCGCCTCGCTCAAGACTGCGCTCGCCTCCTGGTTCGAAGCCGCCGACGTGGACATCAATGCGCTCCGCATCAACTCAGAGGGCCCTGCACGGAGAATTTCGCTCACTCTCTGGCGGCAACTCGATTGCTCTCCCGCGAGCCCAAGCTCTACATCGCGCACTTCGACAAGGTCGTGAATGGCGACGCTTCCAGGTGGAACCGGACTCTGGACTTACTGCCCTCTACGTCTCCGCGGACAAGTCGCCGCGCATGGTCCGCCAAGAAGTTCAACTCAAAAAGCTCAACAAGCTCATCAATGACCAGTTCCCCACGCTCGAGACTCGGGTTCACCGCACTGGAGGCTCCCTGTCCATCTACGGCGCTCCCATCGTCCAGGTCACAGCTGGCGCCACTCCTGATGCAGCCACCCAAGTTCGCTGGTCCGACGCTGCTGCCCCCGCTGGCATCCTTATCACCGAGCATGCGCCATTGGCTACCGCGCTGGCCGCCGCATTCGCCAACCCACTGGAGGCAGCACGGTGGCTTTAGCATGCGATGGTCGCCGTGGTTCACGAAACCACACGTCGACGGCCTCAACTTGGTCTCGTGGAGTGCACAGGCGCTCAATGGCAGATCGGCATCAAGGCGGGCCCTCAAGCGACAGCTGTTGCTCCGTTACATGCGGCAACGAGCGGTCATCGCCATCCAAGAGACGCACGGCGACAGCATCGACATGGACCTCCTGGCCGCGGGCTCCGACCACAAGTACATCGCCTTCCACTCAGCGCTCGTGACTGACGGCCATCCCTCGGAGACCGCAGGCGGAATCGCCTTCCTGGTCCCCTTTGATCGAGCTGAACTCCAACTGCCACCTGATCAACGGCCTCTACGTTCATTTCGCGCGATCGTCCCTGGTCGCATTGGTGACCTACGCGTTCAAGACGGGACAAGACAGCATGATACATCAATCTTCAACATTCAAAACTACGACCTCAGCGGATCTGACCGTCAGCGCTTCAAAGCTGCGCGGCAAGCAGCTGCTCAACGCTCAGCCCTCCGCCCAGACAACCACGATTACTACATGGTTGGTGACTTCAATATCGCCCAGACGCCGCCGAAGAGCCTGCTTCACCCCACTCCACCGCGGACTCCACCGCCGAGCGTTACCACTACCAGCCTGTCTGTTGGAAAAACATATTCCCACAGATGATGGAGATCACTGCGAAGGCCACCACGCACCCATGCGTGGCCAACATGGCGGAGGCGACCATCGACAGATGCCCCGTCTCGATCAACGCGTCCAACATCCCGCACATCGAGACACTTCTTGTTGCCGATGGCCGACCGCTCGACCGAGAAGGGGAGCCCATCAGCGATCGCACGATTCTACATCTACGGCTTCGACCTCGTCAGCCACGTCCAGTCAGCGAGCGCGGCATCCCCGTCTTCCTCTTCGAATCCAAGCACTACAAGTTCTACTACAATCGCCTTGTCGAGATGGCCGACCTCTCAGCCGACCCCATCTCAGACTGGCGGACAATGAAGCACATAATGAAGATGGCGGCGCGCAAGGCTCGCGACACCATCACATTCGTCTCCGCCTCCGAGATCATGCCGTTCGAGAGCCGAAATGAAGACCCACAAGTCATAGCAGAGGCACGTGCACTCACACTCCGCAGTATCGCCAGGGCCGTCTGGCACCAAGACCTCACTCTTGCCCAGCGACTTCGAGAGGACACCACTGCTGGGGCACAACACATCGACATCAGTCACCACAAGGTCTCTCTAGTCGACCGCACCGCGTTCGAGACCGAGCACTCCGCCATGCAGCTTCCGATCGCTGAACAACGACGCCGCGCTGCTGCCGCCCGCTCGCGAGCTGCCTACGCGGAACAACGACCCGACCTTTGTGATCGATGGCGTCGTCATGCTCGTCGTATTGGGCAGCGCAGCGAGATCTGGAAGCCGTTCTCGAAGCGCTTGATTCTTGCAGGCGTCCGCATCACCGACAGCAGAGGCCCGACAGTCGCCAGCGACCCCATGGACATGCACACCGCTAGTCAATATCACTGGTCGAAGGTGTTCGCTGCTAAGCATGTTGACGCCCCAGCGATGCAGCAATATCTGGACATGGTCTTCCCACCAATGCCTCCACGCCACCTGCCTCTGCCCGGGATTGAAGAATTCCAAGCTGCTGCTAAACGCGCCAGTGACTCTGCTCCTGGGCCTGACGGACTGCCTTATCGAGCATGGGTACGATCAGAAGGCAGCATCGAGATCCTCCACACACTCCTCCACTCCATTGCTCACGGTGGACCGATCCCACACGACTTGAACTACGCGCTCATGGCCATGCTTCCCAAGGGTGATGAGCCCATGGGCAACTACGAGTGCTCTCGCAGCCCTGACTGTCTACGCCCCCTCGCCATGCAGAACAGTGGCATCAAGATCATCGCCTCCGCGACGAACCGCATCCTCAACTCCGTGGCGTCGGACACCGAGGAAGAACAACAAGGTTTTCTCCATGGCCGTCAATTTCTCTCCAGCATTGTCAAGGTGGACACCATCGCCCGTATCACCAGCATCAACAGCGAAGCCTCCAGCATGATGCCCTGCTTCGCCAGCGTGGACATTGCCGCAGTGTTTCCGAGCCTCACGCACGCGCGGTTGTGGGCTACTCTAAGGCGGTGGGGCATCCACGGCGTCTTTCTCAATCTCCTGCAGTGCTGCTACAACATGCCACTTGCCTTCCTCGACCTAGGTGGTACTCGTCGACCGCTACTTCTAGCAGAATCTGGGGTTGCGCAAGGATGCCCCTTGAGCGGTACGCTCTGGGCGCTAGTCCTCGATCCCATCATCAAGGGCCTCAAGATGGAACTTACTGCTCTGGGTAGAGGCCTGCTCAGCGCATGCGCCGACGACCTGGGTATCGTTCTTGCTGCACTTCGGGATCTTGGCGCTCTACTACCACACCTGCAAGCTGCACAACATTACGCTGGACTCCGCCTCCAACCGAAGAAATGCGTCCTCGTGCCCACCTGGTCCCTGCCAACGCCCGATATCACCGCGAGCACGCGTGCCATCCTGACCCAGCTCTACGAGCCGTGGCAAGACTTCTCCATCAATAGCTTTGCGCGCTACCTCGGCGTGTACATCGGCCCTGGCGCTTCTGTCGACCGTCAACGGCAAGGTCCTGCCAACAAGTGGTGGGAGCGCATCCAGATCCTGAGCGACTCCTACGCTCCCATCCAGCAGTGCATCAAGATGTACAACTCCGCTGCCATCACATGCCTCTCGCACGTCGGCCAGCTCTACCCGCCTTCCCCAGCATTCCTGTCCAAGGGGATTCACGGGCTGCACAAGCTGATCCGTGCTGCCCCCTCGAGCTTCACGAAGATGGACATCCTGTCGTTCACGCTTATGGGCGCCCGCCACGGTCCCGCAGGGTATTGAAACGCTTCTCGCAGCAACGATGTGGCGCGCCTCCGCGACCACCATCTCTGGCTGGCAGCCTCTGCTTCGCGCGCTCCGTGCCCATGCTGAAGAACCTCTCCCGCTACGAGATGTAGTTGTTGGCATATGGTCTGCTTCGTGCTGGATTGACGCCACTTCCATCGTGCAGCGATTCGACGACATTCCTCACAACAAGCTGGTCGCGACGGGCAAAGGATCCATCTTCAAGATTCTCACGCGATCCACAGGATCTACGGTGAATGCCGCCCAGATACGTCAACGAGCACATGCGCAAGCTGCTGCTGCTGGACGACACGCTATCATGGCATCCCGTCGTAACAATCCGGAGGATCTGTACACACACAGTCGCGACAGGACTGGAGCCCACCAGGAACCACGCCGCGACAGGGCTGGTGACCTTCACACGCCCAGTCGTGACAGGAGTGGCGGATCTCATCAGAGACAAGCTGGATTCATAGCTTCGAATGATGCTACTTCGAGTGCCACTTCACGCACCTCTCCACAACAAGCATACCTACGGGAACTACAACGCCAGCTGTACCGCGACTCCTTCCACAAGACTATCCATCACCGTCTCCGCGCCTGGTTCCCACTACTTCCTGTTGACAGTGGACCTCAGATGGCACCTGCTACGACCGAGCAGCCGAATGGGAACGACAACCATGGTTCCATGAAGTACCTGAATGAACGTGCAGACGCATAGGCAGCAAGATGGATCCCCAGCGTGTTTTTCGGCCGCGTTATGGACAACTTCAACGACTGGATGGACTGGTGCGTCCCGTACATCACAGCTGTTCTACACCGCGCCCAGTTCAATGCGCACGTCTGCCTCGATGACCAGTACGGGTCAGCCAGTGCTCGCCGTGACATGGCGAAGGGGATATGTTACGGTGCATGGCATTGAGCTGAACGACCTCGCAACCACCGCCTACAGATCTACACCACCGAGCACATGCCGACCAACACTCATCGAGAATTTGCTGATGAAGCTGCTGAACACCGCGCCCGTCGTCGCTGGATCGAACGGGAACGCGCCACCAACCCGAACCTCCCGCAGGAAGACGACGGCACTCAGTCTACCACTACGGCCACCTCCACACCTCACATCTACTCCGCCAATGACATCATGATGGACTCCGATACATCCGACCGTGACGGACTTCTTGGCCGAGCTGCTCTCCCTGCGAGTGTTGAGCACGTCTGGCGCGACCTGCGGCCCCACCTGGCGAACTCCACGGCCTCGCTCTTCTGGCCCGTGGTCAAGACCTTGTCTGGAGCGTGGACGACATCGCACCGCATGCGCGTCAATCCCCACAAGAAGAACTGCCTGTTCGGCTGCGACAAAGACTCGCAGATCACACGGACGACATCAGCCACTACATTACATGCCCACGAACTATCAGCTGCACTCTTACATTATGTGGGCGTATTGTACTGGCTCAACCTCGGGGACAACCTGCTGGTGATGTCCTCACACGGCTCGGACTCCACGAGAGCAACAACATCGACGACCACCCGAGGCACACCATCACACGCATGGCCGTGGCCTTCCGCACGTACAACATCATACGGGTGCGCGCCGAGCTGGGCGCGCCCGCCATCCACGACGAGTTCAAGTACCGCAAGGAGGTGGTCGCCGCCGCCCGCCGCGTCCTGAGGTTGCCACGGTGCCTCGTGGGCGGCGCGGGCCCGCTGCGCCTCTAACCCGCGGACACGCGCCCTCTCCAGCGCGTCGTTCGCTCATCCCCCCCCGTCCTCTCTCATCCTCCTCTTCCGGCCCTGCCCTGGCCAGGTAATTCTGCGCGCCCCCCCTTCCCGTCGCGAGGCCGCCGAGCCGCAATTGCCCCCGCGCACGCCGGAGCTGGAGGAGGTCCCTGTGCCAGCGGTTAAGCAGGCCCAGACGCCCCCAGCCCGGGCTAGTGGCGTTGCGATTTTCCGTGGTGTCGGCATTCCTTTTGCGATTTCGGCCTCCAGGGGCCCCCCCGGGACGTCAAAATTGGGCGAAAAAGACGAATGATTTTGGGGCCGCGCGTTGCCGAATATGTTCCCGAAAGGACGCCTAAACAGCGGTTGCTGGTTGCTGCACTCGATTTCCGGCGTTTGTGGTGCAGTCCGTCCATGTGGCATTTTCGATGTGCATTGTCTGAGATCAGTCCATGGGATGCGAGCTACGTGATGCAATGCATGGAGTGGAAAATGCGCGTATGTAAAATAAGTAGATCCTAGAAAGGGCCCCGCCCACCTCGGGAACATCGAGCGGTCGTTTTGCACCCCCCCAGGGGGCCCCCGAGAGGGCCCGAAAAGGGAAGCAAGACGGCGCAAGAAACCTCCAGAACGGACGAAGAATGCCCCGAGATAGGTAAATTGCGTTCGAAGACGGCCAAGATGGCGTCAAATAGGCCCAAGAGAACTCCAAAACGCATCAAGAGGGCACCTAAGCGGCCCCCAAGACAAAATCATAGATTTGCTTTTTTTTTTTTTTTTTTTTTGTTTTTTTTTTTTTTTTTTTTTTTTTTTTTTTTTTTTTTTTTTTTTTTTTTTTTTCTTTTTTTTTTTTTTTTTTTTTTTCTTTTTTTTTTTTTTCCCTTTTTTTTTTGTTTTTTTTTTTTTTTTTTTTTTTTTTTGATTTTTTTTTATTTTTTTTTTTTTTTTTTTTTTGTTTTGTTTTTTTTTTTTTTTTATTTTTTTTTTTTTTTTTTTTTTTTTTTTTTTTTTTTTTTTTATATTTTTATTTTTTTTTTTTTTTTTTCTTTTTTTGCGAGGTTTCTGATTGATTTTCTGGCTTCCGCCTTTTCGAGCTAACAACGGGGCTCAAGACTGTTCCGGGGACCTTCGAGCTCCTCCGAGCACGGCCCGAGCGGCTCCCGGCAGGGCCCCAAGACAGCCCGTGGAGGGCTCAAGAGAGCCTCCCTGTCCTCACTCCTTCTCCCCCCGCCCCTCCCCATGCAGCCCCGCCACGGAAAGCAGCCACAAAGCGGCGCGAACGGTCCCGGCACTGGGGTTCTAGACCCCAGATTCTCTCCGCGGCAGCTCTCGAGTCGGATCGATGCTACGAGGGCCCCGGGACCCTGTTCGCGCACGGCGAGGACGCCGGCATGCGGTGATGGGTTACGCGCAGGCACGCGTGCACCAACACCCTTGGGAGGGGGAGAGATGATAGGAGACCGCGACGGGAGAAGGACAAGGATGATGGTTTTGTGGCAAGGCGGCCACGCGCCCACTCCTCAGCGCGAGCCCCTGCGGGGCTCGCGCTGGCTGGCTGGTCCACCACGGGGGGGCATCATATTAAGGATCTGCAGCGTCGCTAACATCATCATCCTCACCGTCGTTAGCATCATCGCCGTCATCACGCAACCAGCAGTTGTCATCATCGTCATCACCATCATCATGATCACCATCGCCATCATCGTCATCACCATCATTGTCGTCATCATCATCACCACCATCATCATCGTCATCATCATCCACAGCGGTTTCGGCTCTCGGACGCGAGTAGCTCGCTTTTGCTTTTCGCGCTCGCCCCCAACCACCAGCAACCGCCATGGGCAAGAGGGCAGGTGACGCGGGGACCCCGTCGCCTACGAAGAAGGCGGCGGCCGCGGCGGCCGCGCCAGCCGCTGCCTTTGGCGCGCCGCCCGCCGCTGCCTCTGGCGCGCCGCCCGCCGCTGCCTCTGGCGCGCCGCCGGCCCTGTGCATCGCGCAGCTCCTCGAGACGGACCACGCGTCGATGCAGCAGGGTCACGTCAAGGAGTGGGTGCGCCAAGTGAAGCACTACGTCGACCATAGTTTGCTCAGCTCCCTGGGGCAGCGCAAGCGCGAGGTGACCTTCGCGGTGCCCGCCAAGTGTTCTTCGATTCGGCCGTTGGCCATCACTGATGTTGCCTCTGGCGCAAACCTCAGTTCGTTCGCGAGGTCATGGACTGCGACAACCTGGTTGCGAGCTTCTCCCGCACCAAGGAGTACGAGGCAGCGGGGGCGGCGTGGATGTCGGGCACGATTTGCTCGGACATCGACGACGCCACCATAAGCCAGCTCGAGGGTGCCGTGGGCGTGCGGTCGGAGGAGGCGTACTCCCTCTCCTCCGGGCACGCGCCCTCGCGGCGCCTCTCCTTCGACGCGCCTATCCCCGCCTTGGTGGTCGACGTCAAGGTCGCCCAGCGGCTTGAGCCTAACAAGCCTGGAGCTTGCTTGACAGAGGCTCTGGCCATGCTCGCGGGGCGCGCGGTGGTCATCACGTGGCGCGCTGCTGTGGGCGAGGCGCTCCAGCAGTCCAACGAAGACCGCGCGTGGCATCTGTTCAATGCCGCGTCGCCCGTGCCCATCAGGATGCGCTTGCTGCCTGATGGCGACGCGACCCACTTGGCCGCTCTGGCATTTTCAGAGAAGATGTTCTCTGCGTATGCTGCCTCTGGCGCTGAGTCCTTTTGGCGGTTCGCAGAAAAAACGCGCCGCTTGACCGACGTTGAGAACTGTTTCGCCAAGCAGGAACCAGTGTCGAAGCTGGAGGCTGCGCTGAAGGCCTACGGCCTGAAGTTCGAAGGAAAAGCATGCGCCGCTGCAACCGCCGCGGCGCTGAAAGGTCTGCGCCCTTTCGTCCTCGACGGCGCCTGCAGTTCGGCTTTCGCGCTGGCCGAAGTGCATTTCCCAGAGCTTCGCGACCCTGCGTTTCTCATGAGGATCGGCTTCGCCTGCTCCACGAGGGCTGGTTCTGACGCCAAGGCCAGGGAATTGCTCGTTTTCATCATGAACAGTTTCCGCGTGGCCCGCTTGACGGGCGACGTCCCGAAGGGCGAGAAACTGGTCGCGAGCCGGGTCGTCGGGCGCGATAGGAAGTCGCCGGGGATGCCCCACGCGCTCTTCAAGAAAAAGGAGCTCGTCGAGTACATCTTCCACGAGGCGTTTCTCATGAACAAGGAAGTGGGGAACGACGTGGCGGCATTTAGGACGCCCCTCCACATCCTCCAGAAGTTCGCTGCCCCTGGCGCGGATGGGCTCGTGGCTTCGCGCCGCGCGTCCGACTCAGGCGGCGGCGCCGACGGGATGGAGACATTGTTTGCGCCCCCCGTGGCTGGGCATCGGAACGCCGTGGATGTCAAGACGAAGGCGATGGTCGACGTCGCGTGGCCTCTGTGGTCGAGCGCTTTCGACGACGCAATTGCCGAGCTTGCCCAGCAGGAGTTGCAGGACAGCGCCACTGGGTTCGTCTGGCACACGTACCTCACCGAGACCAGCCAGGGCATTGGTGCCAAGTGCCGCGCCTTCGTGGCCGCGTGCACGGGCGGGCCGATCCCCGCCGACCCCGATTTGGATGCAAATCTCGGCTTGTTGGGGATGTCCGAGCTCGGGGGCGAGCACAAGGAAGAGCTCCAGAAGCTCCGGGGGGAGCTCAAGCAGCTCCGCAGAAAAACTGCGAAGTTCGTCAGTTTGCCGTCTGTCGGCGGTGCCTCTGGCGCGGAGTACGCAGTGGTGCAGATGCAGAGCTTGTGGGGTGCGCTCAGCCTCGGGCACCGCTTCGGGAGGAAGAAGAACGACGTTCGCGCGTTCATCCCCCCAGCGGACTTGTTCCCGCCCAACGTCGTCAAGCAAGGCGCCAAGGCGAGGATGAACGAGCAGGTGGCGCGTGACGAGGCGAAGTTCAAGCGCGTCATCGAGTTCTTCTTGCAGAAGAGGCAGAAGGATGATATCCTCATCTTCCTCGACGGCAGGAGCCGCGCGAACCGCAGGGTCATCGAGTCCTTCGATGCGAAGTTGGAGTCAGGAGGCACCCACGCGCACGTCGAGTGCTGCTTCGTGCACGAGCAACCGACGAAGAAGGTGGACCCGCGGTCCGCGGCCAGGGCGTCGAGCTACACGAAGAACAACAGGGAGACGGCCATTTTCTCGATGCCACTCAAGGGCCCGCCGCGGAAAGTGGTGCACCGCGCGGAGTTCAACGCGTGCGGCGAGTCCTCGACCGCAGACACGTCATGCATCGGCATTCCAATGCGGCGTTTCTCCGAGCTCCCTCGCATGGACCACGAGACGAAGATGAGCCTCTTGGGGGCTGCATCTTGCGCTAGCGCTGACGGGGAGCATCCGCGCCTGCAGGGGGACATCGGCTCGAAGGACCACCCGTTCTCGCACGGCGAGGTGAAGCCGCTCAGCTTGTGGCAGACTCTCGTAGAGCACCACAAAGTGACCCACGTCGTGGACTTCGCTCCAGGTTCTGGCGCTTTAGCTGTTGCTGCCTCTGGCGCAATTGAGTACGAAGGCATCGCTGCCAACGATGCGCACCGGGGCTGGCTCGATTCCACCGTGGACAGGCGCGCGATGCACAGGGCGGGCCACGACGAGGGGAACGCGGAGCAATTGGGCGGCGACGCCGTGTGCGTCGAGAAGGCCAGCAAGTATTTCAGCGGAGCCAGGATGCGAAACGTCTGTTGATGCCAGTGGCCGGGGGCGGCGACGATGAGGAGGAGGAGGAGGAGGAGGATGGCGCGAGCTCGGACGACGAGTAGGTGGGCATTTGACACACTGCCTCCGGCGTGCCACGACGCTGTCTCTGGCGCGCCCGTTGCCGCGTGAGAGGTCGCTCGAGCATTCGTTTCCGAGAGGGGCCCAGTGGCATCGGTTTTGAGGATGAGTTCTACGGCGGCGCGCGACAGTGATGTAGGCCCCACGGCTGTCGGCGGCGTCGGCTCTTCTGAGGCGTGAATCCTGCGGCAGCGCTCGGCTCGGAAATGCAGATGTCGCACCCGCCGCTGCCATCGCCGCAGGTCGCGGCGGTCGCGATGTCGCCGTCGTCATCGCCATCGGCGCAATCATGCTATTTGTGGTTCTGTTCCGTCATGTTCTCATGGTATTGGTTGCCATATCCCGCGTCTCCTGCTCAGTTTTCCTATGGTCGTGCTTAGTTTTCTCATGGTCGGGTCTCGTTGCCCCTTGGTCGGGTTTAGTTTTTCCTTTGGTCGGGTCTAGTTTTTCAGTGGTCAGGTCTAGTTTTTCCTTGGTCGGGTTTAGTTTTCCCTTGGTCTGGTCTAGTTGTTCCTTTGGTCGGGTATAGTTTTTCCTTTGGTCGGGTCTAATTTTTCCTTGGTCGGCTCTAGTTTTCCCTTTGTCGGGTCTTTTTTTTTTTTTTTTCTTCCTTTGGTCAGGTTGAGTTTTTCTCTGGTCTGGTCTACTTTTTCTTTGGTCGGGTGTAGTTTTTCCCTGGTCAGGTTTAGTTGTTCCCTGGTCGAATCTAGTTCTTCCTTGGTCGGGTGTAGTTGTCGGAAAAAGAAACTTGTTCCCTGGTCGGGTCTAGTTTTCCTCTGGTCGGGCCTAGTTGTCCCCTGGTCGGGTCTAGTTTTTCTTTTGGTCGGGTTCAGTTTCTCCCTGGTCGGGTCTAGTTTTCCCCTGGTCGGGTTCAATTTTTCCCATGGTCGGGTCTAGTTTTTCGTTTGGTCGGGTTTAGTTTTCTCTGGTCGGGTCTAGTTTCCTCCTGGTCGGGTTTAGTTTTCCCTTGGTCGGGTCTAGTTTTCTTTGGTCGGGTGTAGTTTTTCTTTGGTCTTGTCTAGTTTTCCTTTTGGTCGGGTGTAGTTTTTCCTTGGTCGGGTTCAGTTCCTTGGTCGGGTCTAGTTTTTCTCTGGCCGGGTTTAGTTTTCCCCTGTTCGGGGTTAGTTGTCGCCTGGTCGGATTTAGTTGTTCCTTTGGTCGGGTTTAGTTTTTCTTTGGTCGGGTTTAGTTTTTTCCCTGGTCGGGTGTAGTGTTCCCCTGGTCGGGTCTAGTTTTTTTTGTTTCCGGCGGTCAGGTTTAGTTTTTCTCTGGTCGGGTCTATTTGTTCCCTGGTCGGGTCTAGTTCTCCCTTGGGCGGGTTTAGTTTTTTCCTGGTCGGGTCTAGTTTTCCCCCCTGGTCGGGTCTAGTTTTCCCCTGGTCGGGTTTAGTTTTTCCCTGGTCGGGGAAAACTAAACCCAGGCCCGCGGGGCCAGAGGCGGCCTGAGCCAGATCCACCACCCCCTTACTTTCCTACTTCTCTCTCCATCAATCTCTCTGTCGCTCTCGCCAACCCCTTCGCCCACTTCCTCGTTCGGGCAGCCGCGGTGCCCAAGCGTCAGCGGGGTCAGCGAGCCCCGCTTCGCCGCCGCCAAGGGGAACTTGGGGGGCGAATCCGCTGCGGGCGCGACGTTCCCATCCCTCGTTCCTCGCAGGCCCCCTGCCCGCGCAGGCTCCAGGGGGTAGGCTTGCTCCGAGTGTGGGGCGGCCTGTGCGGGAAGGAACGTCGCGCGGCCGCGTCTGCGTCGCCCCCCGTTTCCGTCGCGCCCTCCGCGAGCTGCCTCTGGCGCGCCCCAGATGGCGACGCCCGAGAGCCCTCGGATGATTCGCAAGAAGCGGGCCGCCACCGACGATAGCAGCGGGTCCTCTGACAGTCAGTCCTCGCCGCCGACGATAGCAGGCCACCTGCGGAAGATTCGACTGGCCCACCTGGCGAAGGTCCGATCCCGGCGTCCCCGGCGAACAAGCCGGCGAACAAGGCTTCGCGGTTGGAGCCAGCCTCCCTGTCTCAGTTCAAGGGCGGCCCGCCGTTGCACGAGACCGAGGGCGACGACGACTCCATGGGCCTCTCGGACGCGTCGCCGTTCACGTCGGGCGAGGATAGCTCAGCGTGGAGACGAGGGCCGGGGGGGGGTCGCCCAATCTGGCTGCCCATTGTCCAGTCGGCTTTCGCTGCCCAGCCAGCCGGCCTCGCCCTTGCCCCTCCCCCCCGTCATGCCGAGAGCGCGGAGGCGGAAAAGCGACCGGCATGCCGTCGCTTTTCCGCCTGGGGCAGGCAGCAGCCAGATTGATCGAGCCTCGCCCGCCCTCCGCTCCGCTGCCGAGGATGGGCGGGAGGCTACAAGTTCTTTCAGCAGCCTCTCCATGCAGAGCCCAAGCAGGCCATCCTGGGCACTCTTCCAAAGAGAGAGGAGGGCGGTGACAGATCGGTGACAGGAGGGGGGCAGCAGCAGTAGAAGGGGGAAGAAGTGGGAGAGGAGGGGGGGGCGGAGGAGGAAGGAGGGGTCGAAGGAAGGGAAGGTAGAAGAGGGGGGCGCCGACGGCGCCGACTGCCGACAGGGCGGGCGCGGCGAGGGGGAGGAGGAGGAGGAGGAGGAGGAGGAGGAGGAGGAGGAGGAGGAGGAGGAGGAGGAGGAGGGGGGGGAGGAGGAGGGAGAGGGGCAGGCGGGGGGGAGAGGAGCGGGGGGCGAGGAGGAGAGGGGGGGTGGAGGAGGAGGAAGGGGGGACGGAGTCGAGGACGAGCAAAAAGAATGGAGAGTAGCACCCAAGGCTGACCATCGCCGCCAAGGTCGAATTCGCGCCCGAGGCCCAGGCGATTGCGACTCGGACCTCGGCGCCAGAGGTCTTCAACCCAGATTCAGCCTCGCCCCCGAGGAAGGTCGCCAGGATCGAGGGCGAGGGGCTCCCCGCCATGGGCGAAGTGGACGCAGGCACAGCCTCTGGCGCGCCCCGCCGTGGCGAGCGCGCCCCAACGCGAAGTGGCCTCAGGAGGCGGCCTGAAGCGACCGAAGGGCGCCCGCCAACTGACCGCCCTCAGGAAGCGGCCTCAGGAAGCGGCCAGAATGCACCGCCTCTGGCGCGCCCCGACAATTCACCGCCCTCAGGAAGCGGGCAGAATAAGAGCAACCTTTGGAAAGACCTTCGCTAGGAGATGGTTGCCCGAGACACTGCCTCTGGCGTGGCCGAGTCACTGCCTCTGGCGCGCCCGTGACGCTGCCTCTGGCGCGCCGTCTGAGGCCGAGGCGGCGTCGCGGCAGCTGGCGCCGCGACGCTTGCGAGCGGAATAACTAGTCGTCGTCATCACCACCATCGTAGTCGCCATCATGACCACCGACGTCATCAGCGCAATCAGCGACACCATGACCACCGACATCGCGACCAAAGGAAAAACTAGACCCGACCAAAGGAAAAACTAGACCCGACCAGGGAAAAAAAAACTAAACCCGACCAACAGAACAACTAGACCCGACCAGGGGAAAACTAGACCCGACCAGGGAAAAACTAGACCCGACCATAGAGCAATTCAACCAGACCAAAGGAAAAACTAGACCAGACCAGGGGAAAACTAGACCCGACCAGAGGAAAACTAGACCCGACCAGGGGAAAAACTAGACCCGACCACAGGGGACATTAGACCAGACAAGGGGAAAACTAGACCCGACCACGGAAAAGCTGCACCCGACCAAAGGAAAACTGAACCCGACCAAAGGAAACACTAAACCCGACCAGGGGAAACTTAGACCCGACCAGGGGAAACATGAACCCGACCAGGGAACAACTCGACCCGACCACAGGGGAAACCTAGACCCGACCAGGGGAAAACTAGACCCGACCAAGGCAAAACTACACCAGACCAAAAACAAAAGACCCGCCCAAAGGAAACACTAGACCCGACCAGGGGAAAACTAGACCCGGCCAGAGGACAAGTAGGTCCGACCAGGGAACAATGACACCCGACCGCAGGGAAAACTAAACCCGATCAGGAAAAATTACCCTGGCGAAGGACCCAACCATATGCAGCTGCGAGTACCGCACGGGTATGAGACGAAGGAGGGGGCACGCAAACTAGGCCCCTCTTCTCATAGGCACCGCGCCACTGCATGGACGAGGCACAGGGCAGCGCGGGCAGGAGGTGGCGGGCGGAGGAGGAGAGCGCACTGGGGCGAGCCAACACATCAGTATCATCATCGCATCATGAGACTTGTTACTGGGCACGCAGGAAGAGGTGGATTTGGACCGCGAGATGGAGTGGCAGGGCCCTCAGAAGCGACTTCCACAGCCCATCCTCCACGGATTACCCCAACGGTTCCAGCCACCCGATAGCCACCCAGACGTGCCAACGCATGTGTCACCAGAGTCTCAAGCCCCCCCCCGACCTTCGGTGGAGATCCCTATGGGGCCACAAAACGTGTGAGGGGTGTGCCGAAATGGGTGTTGGGGAGTGCCGAAATGGGTGGTGGGGAGGCATGCGAACCCTGCCACTGCGGCCTTCGGTGGAGCTCCCTATGGGGCCACGAAACGTGTGAGGGGTGTGCCGAAATAGGTGGTGGGGAGGCATGCGGACCCTGCCATTGGGGCCTTCGGTGGAGCTCCCTATGGGGCCACGAAGCGTGTGAGGGGTGTGCCGAGATGGGTGGTGGGGAGGCATGCGGACCCTGCCACTGGGGCCTTCGGTGGAGCTCCCTATGGGGCCACGAAACGTGTGAAGGGTGTGCCGAAATGTGTGGTGGGGAGGCATGCGGACCCTGCCACTGGGGCCTTCGGTGGAGCTCCCTATGGGCCCACGAAACGTGTGAGTGGTGTTCCGACATGGGTGGTGGGGAGGCATGCGGACCCTGAAAATGGGACTTTCGGTGGAGATCCCCCCCCTCCCCCTTTTTTATGGGGCCACGGAAAACGTGTGAGGGGTGTGCCGAAATTGGTGGTGGGGAGGCATGCGGACCCTGCCACTGAAGCCTTCGGTGGAGCTCCCTATGGGGCCACGAGGCGTGTGAGGGGTGTGCCGAAATGGGTAATGAGGAGGCATGCGGACCCTGCCACTGGGGCCTTCGGTGGAGTTCCCTATGGGGCCACGAAACGTATGACGGTGTGCCGAAATGGGTGGTGGGGAGGCATGCGAACCCTGCCACTGCGGCCTTCGGTGGAGCTCCCTATGGGGCCACGAAACGTGTGAGGGGTGTGCCGAAATGGGTGGTGGGGATGCATGCGGACCCTGCCACTGGGGCCTTCGGTGGAGCTCCCTATGGGGCCACGGAACGTGTGAGGGGTGTGCCGAAATGGGTAGGCATGCGGACCCTGCCACTGGGGCCTTCGGTGGAGCTCCCTATGGGGCCACGAAACGTATGAGGGGTGTACCGAGATGGGCGTGGGTGACGATGACGATGATGACGACGATGATAATGATGATGATGATGATGATGACGATGATGATGATGATGATGATGATGATGATGATGATGGTGGTGGTGGTGGTGGTGATGATGATGATGATGAGGATGATGAGGATGATGAGGATGATGAGGATGATGAGGATGATGAGCATGATGAGGATGATGATGATGATGATGATGATGATGATGATGATGATGATGATGATGATGACGATGGGAAGAGGGAGGAGGGGGAGGAGGAGGAGGAGGAGGAGGAGAGGAACGCGGGGCACCGTCTCTTCAAAACGAGGACCCAACACCACAGGATGGGTGGGAAATAGACCCGACCAAAGGAACAACTAGACCCGACCAAGGGAAAAAAAACTACACCCGACCAGGGACATTTAGATCCGACCAGGGAAAAACTAGACCCGACCACAGGAAAAACTACACCCGACCAGGGAAAAACTAGACCCGACCAAAGGAAAAACTAGACCCGACCAAAGGAAAAGTTAGACCCGACCACAGGGAAAATTAGACCCGACCAGGGGAAAACTAGAACCGACCAGGGGACAACTAGACCCGACCAGAGAATAAGTAGACCCGACCAAAGGACAAACTAGACCCGACCAGGGGAAAACTTGACCCGACCAGGGGAAAACCAGATCCGACCAATGAAAAACTAGACCCGACCACAGGGAAAACTAGACCCGACCAGACCAGAGAAAAAACTAGACCCGACCAGGGGAAAACTAGAACCGACGCGGGAAAGCTAGACCCGACCAGGGAAAAACTAGACCCGACCAAAGGAAGAATTAGACCCGGCCAGGGGAAAACTAGATCCGACCACTGGAAAACTAGATCCGACCACTGGAAAACTAGACCCGACCAAAGGGAACCTTAGACCCGACCAGGTGAAAACTAGACACGACCAAGGAAAAACTAGACCCGACCAAAGAAAAGCTAAACCCGACCAAAGGAAAACAACTAGACCCGACCAGGGAACCCGACCAGAGGACAACTAGATCCGACCAGGGAAAAACTACACCCGACCGCAGGGAAAACTAGACCCGACCACGGGAAAAACTAGACCCGACCAAAGGAAAAACTAGACCCGACCAGGGGAAAACTAGAACCGACCAGGGAAATCTAGACCCGACCAGGGAAAAACAAGACCCGACCAAAGGAAGAACTAGACCCGACAAGGGGAAACACTAAACCCGACCAGAGGAAAACTAGATCCGACCAGGGAAAAATTAGACCCGGCCACAGGGAAAACTAGACCCGGCCAGGGGAAAACTAGACCAGACCAGGGAAAAACTAGACCCGACTCCAGAACAACTAGAACCGACCAAAGGAAAAACTATACCCGACCATGGGAAAACTAGATCCGACCAGAGGAAAACTAGATCCGACCAGGGAAAAACTAGATCCGACCACAGGGAAAACTAGACCCGACCAGGTGAAAAACTACACCCGACCAAAGGAGGAACAAGACCCGACCAGGGGAAAATTACATCCGACCAGGGACAAACTAGACCCGACCAGGGAAAAACTAGACCCGACCAACGGAAAAACCAGACCCGACCAGGGGAAAACTAGACCCGACCAGAGGAGAACTAGACCCGACCAAAGGAAAAACTAGACCCGACCAAAGGAAAAGCTAGACCCGACCAGGGGAAAATTAGACCCGACCAGAGGAACACTAGATCCGACCAGGGAACAACTAAACCAGACCACAGCGAAAACTAGACCCGACCACTGGAAAACTAGACCCGACCAAGGAAAAACTAGACCTGACCAGGGGTAAATCAGACCCGACCAGGGAAAAAAATTGACCCGACCAAAGAAAAACTAGACCCGACCAACGGAAAAACTAGACCCGACCAGAGCAAAACTAGACCCGACCAAAGGAACAACTAGACCTGACCAGGGGGAAATCAGACCCGACCATGGAAAAACTAGACCAGACCAAAGAAAAACTAGACCCGACCAACCGAAAAACTAGACCCGACCAAGGGAAAAACTAGACCCGACCAAAGGAATACCTAGACCCGACCAGAGGAAAACTAGATCCGACCAGGGGAAAAAACTAGACCCGACCAAAGGGAAAACTAGACCCGACCAAGGGAAAACTAGACCCGACCAGGGAAATTTAGACCCGACCAGGGAAAACTAGACCTGACCAAAGGAAGAACTAGACCCGACAAGGGGAAAACTAGACCCGACCAGAGGACAATTAGATCCGAACAAGGAAAAACTAGACCCGACCACAAGGAAATCTAGACCCGACCAGGGGAAACAACTAGACCCGACCACAGGAAAATCTAAACCCGACCAAGGGAAAACCAAGCCCGACAAGGGAAAATTGAGCCCGACCAGGGACAAACTAGACCCGACCAAAGGAAAAACTAGCTCCGACCATTGGAAAACTAGACCCGACCACAGGAAAACTAGATCCGACCAGGGAACAACTAGACCCGACCAAAGGAAAAACTAGACCGACCAGGGGAAAATTAGACCAGACCAGGGAAAAACTAGACCCGACCAGAGAAAAACTAGACCCGACCAAAGGAAAAACTATACCCGAACAAGGGAAAACTAGACCCGACCAAAGCAAAACTAGATCCGACTAGGGACAAACTAGACCCGACCAAAGGAAAAATTAGACCCGACCAAGGGAAAACAAGACCCGATCAGGGAAAATTAAACCCGACCAAGGAAGAACTAGACCCGACCAAAGGAAAAGCTAGACCCGACCAGGGGAAAACTCGACCCGACCAAAGGAAAACTAGATCCGACCAGGGAAGAACGAGACATGGCCACAGGGAAAACTAGACCCGACCAAGGGAAAACTAGAGAGCTGGGTTTTTGTTTTCGGGTTGAAAGGTTTTTTTGGGGGGTTCGGCTCCAACCCAAAAAAAAAAACCCGGCCTCCACCCGAAAAAAAAAACCGCAGTTTTTTGTTGTTCGGGTTGGCCGGTTTTTTTGTTCGAGTTGGGGGGGTATTTTTTCGGGTTGGGTTTTTCTGCGGGTTGTGATGGTATTTTCTCGGGTTGGGTGGCTCGAGTTGGGTATTAGAGTCTTCGGGTTTCCGAATGCTCAGGCATTCGGGCCTTCGGCTGCTGGGGCCTTCGGGGTCCAGGGTTTCCGGGTTTTGCCGCTTTCGGCCCTCGGGCATTTTGGTGCGGTTACCTGGACTTCGGGTGTTCGGGTTCGTATTTCGGTGTTCGGGCTCGGGTGTTCGGGTCAGGTTGTTCGTGCGTGGGTATTACGATTCGGGGTTGGGGCTCGGGCTTGGGCGTTCCGTTTCGGGTGTTCAGTTGATTCCGTTCGAGTCAGAACTGGGGGGGAGGGTTCGGCTTCAGATGTCAGGGTCAGCGTTGCAGGGTTCGGGTTCGCGTGCCCGGGTTGGGGGTTCGGCGAGCGGATCAGGCACAGGGCATTAGAGCTAGGTTCCTGCGTTCGTCTGACAAGGCATTAGGGCTAGGTTCCTCGGGTCCCGGCCGCCGCCTACCCGTCCGCCCGTTAGGGTTCCGCCTTCCCGACCCGCCTTTCGCCCGTTAGGGTTCCACGCGTGCCACCTCCTACATGTGCATAATGTGCACATGCGTCATACTTTAATGTCCCGCCCGCCCGACCCGCCGCCCTTTCGCCGCCCGAACCACCCGCCCGTCAGGGTTCCTGCCTGCCCGAACCGCCGCGCCTCCGTCTGGGTTCCACGCGTGCCACTTGGTGCATGCGTCATAATGTGTGACTGCGTGATACTTTAATGTACCGCCCGCCAGACCCCGCCCGTCAGAGCCCCGCCCGGCGCCCGACCCGCCCGGCCGTTAGGGCCCCGCCCGCACGACCCGCCGCCTGCCCATCAGGGTTCCACGCGTGCCACTTGGTACATGCGTCATGATGTGCACATGCGTCCTACTTTAATGTCCCGCCCGCTCGACCCGCCGCCCGCCCGACCCACTCGCCCATTAATGTCCACTTGCTCGACCCGCAGCCCGACCGTGAGGGTTCCGCGCGTGCCACCTGGTACATGCGTCATACTTGGCATCTGCGCCATACTTTAATGTCCCGCCCGCCCGAACCGCCACTCGCCCGCCCGTTATGATCCCGCCCGCAGCCTGACCCGCCCGCCCGTTAGGGCCCCACCTGCCCGACCCGCTTTTCGCCCGTGAGGGTTCCATGCGTGCCACCTGGCGCATGCGTAATAATGTGTATATGCGTCGTACTTTAACGTCTCCGCCCGCCTGGCCCGCCGCTCGCCCGCCGCACGATCCGCCCACCAGTCAGAGCTTCCTCCTGCGTTACCTGCCGCCCGCCCGTCAGGGTTCCACGCGTGCAACTTGGTACATGCGCCATATTGTGTACATGCGTCATACTTTAATGTCCCGCCCGTCCGAATCCGCCCGCGAGGGCCCCGCCCGCCGCCCGACCCGCTCGGCCGTTAGGGTCTCGCGCGACCCGCCGCCAGCCCGTCAGGGTTCTACGCCAGCCTGTCACAATGCGCACATGCGTCCTATTTTCATGTCCCGCCCGCCGGACCCGCCGCCCGCCCGGCCCGCCCGCCCATTTGAGTCTCGCCCGCTCAACCCGCCGCCCGCCCATTCTGGTTCCACGCGTGCCACCTGGTACACGCGTCATACTTTGCATCTGCGCCATACTTCCAATGTCCCGCCCGCCCGACCCGCTCGCCCGCCCTTCGGGCCCCGCCAGCCGCCTGCCGCGCCCGCCCGTTAAGGCCCCGCTTGCCCGACCCGTGTCTCGTCCGTTCGGGTTCCACGCGTGTCGCATGGCACATGCGTCATCATGTGCATATGCGCCGCATTTGAATGCCCCGCCCGCCTGGCCCGCCGCCCGCCCGCCGCCCGACGCGCCCGCCCGTGAGGGCCCAGTCCCGACATCCGCCCTTGGACTTCCCAAGCAGCTCTCGGAGCCATCCTCGATCGTGATTTCGCGCCGTCGGTTCATTCCTGTGCGCCCTGGGGACCGAGATGTGCCCCCTTCGCCCCCTCGCCCATTCCCCATGGGAATGTTCAACCTTGAACGGCTCCCCAGAGCAGTGATCAATCTTGAACGGCTCCGCCAGCGCTATCGTTTCCTAGGAGAAGGGAGGCGGGGGGAGTGGGCGGTCCACCGCATCTCGCGTCGACTGGGCGCGAAACCTGCCGTGTCCATCCCACCGGCCCTGTAGCGCGCGGGTGGTCTTGGAGAGTTTCCTCTTCCACCCCCCTTCTTCCGCTTCGGGGAGGGGTTTGCCCCTCTTCCCTGCCCCCCCTGGACCTTTCTCCCAAGACGGCTCCAAGAGAGCCGCAGAGAGCCGAAGATGACGTCGAATATTGTTCTCGATAGTCGAAGATGCTCCGAGGTGGTTCCAAAGATGCTCTAACAGGCCCGGATGAGTCGTGCGTCCGATCCCCAGAGAGGAACCATAACTCATGTTGAAGCTCCTGCCGAGGTTCACACTTCGGACCTGAAGGACCCAGGCTCTGCGGGCCCCATGGGGGGCTTTGCCCGCCCCCACTGCTGGATAAGGGCGCGGAGGAGGGGAAGGAGAACAAGCGGGATAACAAGGAAAAGACAGAGCAGGCAGAATATGCAGGGCAGGACAAGGCGGAGGAACGGCACCAGGGAAACGGGGGTTCGTTCCTGGTCCCGCATAGGCGCTGCATACGATGAGCGCAACAGCTGGGCGGATGCTTCTCTCACGCAAGAATCATAGCGCTGTCATAGGGCGCCCCGCTCGCGAGCAAGGCGGGTTGGACAGGGCGGGCCTGGAGGTTCGCGGGGAGTTGCCCCGGCAAGCTCCACAAAGCTTGCATCGCGCGTTGGTCGCGGCACGGCGGCGCCGGAGGGGGGGCGACCCCAGCGCGTGGCCCACGCCATCCTGCTGCGCCGAAGGTAATCGTTTGGTTGACCGACGGCCCCATGTCGGCCCCAGCTCGTCCACGGGTGCGCCGCGCCGAAAAGAAAACGCGCAAGCTCGAGAAGGAGGCCCTTCTCGCGCCGCACGGACTACGGCGTCGACCCCCTCGTGCGCCAAGCCCCAATACCCGAGCAATGTGGCGAGGTTATACGGGCTCTCGTGCCCGCGCTGAAACGGGCAGCCATGGACTTGGCCGGATTCAGGGGGCAGGAACCTCTGGATGCTGGCGCGCCCGAACGGATGCGCGCCGCGCCCGTGGCCGCGGGCGCCGCAGGCGTGCTCTACTTGGTACCGGTGCTCCCTCTCGAAGACTTCCTCGGCGACGTGCCCGTCGCGACGCAGCTCCGTCTCGAACCACAGCAGCGCGCTAGGGAGGTCCAGCCCCGCCATCCGCAAGAAGGGCCGCAATTGCAGCAGGCCCTGGAATCACAACCGCCGCCCTGTGCCCTGGCGGAGCATCACGCGCTGCATGCGCGGGGGGAACGACATCCTCATTTCCTCAGAGCTATCCAGAGCTAGGCCAACGTCGTCGCCCACAATAGGCCGGATCCACAATCTGGGCGAGGTCGCAGGGGGCGGCGCCAGAAGACCTCCAGAACGGCGCCGTAACCTCTCCAGCAGCGGCATCACAATTTCCTGCAGAGGACGGCGCTCCCAGCTCTGCATCGCCCAGGCGGCGTCCTGCATCGAATCGCGCAGGCGCGCGCCGAACAGGTGCGACGCCAGGGCGCAAGTGTCGCAGCCCGCCACGTGAGCCACGCCGCGCTTGAGCACCACGCGGCGCTCCGCCACCCAGCGCGGTGGCACCTGCGTAAACGGCAGCTGGTACTTGGACAGTCCCAGGCGCCTTTCGCCGAGGGTGATACCCGGCAAAGTCAAGGCTCGATCGTGCTCCACTCGAGCCGACGTGACCCATCGCTGCTGCAGAATAAACCACCTCGCGCGCCCCTAGCCATTGGCTCAGGGGACCCGCTGTGCTGAGCGCAAGGCGTAGCACAAAGTGCCCCACAGCGTCTTCTACAGGGTCAGCATCGCATGCCAAGATTCTAAGATTCGTAGGCGTGGGCGGCGAGGCTCCCAGCCGGTGCAACAGCTTCAGACGGTCGAACCCTGCCCGTTCGAATATTTCCTGCCGCGCCAGAAACCTCGGCTCACTTTCGTAAAATGGTAGGGCAATGCACCCGGGCATCGGCCCCCTCCAGGTGCGCGGCACACCGCCTGGCTTGAGCCCGATGCTGCGGAGGATAACATGTGCGCATCATCTTGCTTGCATTAGACAACAGGAGGACGCCGTCAAGCGTCCGTCGCATCCTCTTCCTATCCCCCCCGCCCGCGCGCACTCATGGAGGCCGGGCTCTCGCCCGACGGCGACGAACCCTCAGAGTCCAAAACGCACGACAGCAGCCAAAGGATCCAGGAGCACTTCCCCCGTGGTTCAGACCCGGGAGACCAGAGCCCATGCCGAGTACCTCCAAGTCGAAAAACGAAATCCAGACACACGCCCGTGACCCCCCTGCGAGCGAGAACCGGCGAACGGGAGCCGGCGAACGGGGAACTGGCGAACGGGGATTTCCCGCAAACAAGGATTCCGGTGGACGGGAACCTAGCGAACGAAGACTCCGGCGAACAGGGGCTCCGGCGAACGGGAATTGGCGACGAGGGACTGGCGAATGGGAGCTCTGGCGGTTGGGTTCTGCATCCTCAACGACGTTGCTTGGCGCGAGCAGTTTTTCAGTATCCTGCGGCAAGACAAATGCCAAATGCGCGGCGATCGCATGGCTGACGCTGCACATCGCTCTGGCTTTGCAAGGCGGCACCCTGCGCCATTTCTTTATTCGCGTTTCTCCACTTTGCGTGTCTTGCCTGTGGTCTGCTGTGGCACAACCAAAACCGAGCCGCACTTCTGGCCCCTCGGTCGCGTCCCTGGCAGCTCCTGAGGGTTCGGGTACTTTGGCTTCTTCTGCAAGCGCAGCGCGAGCATCGATACATACTCCACGTGCTCGCACCCGGCGCGGCGACAGAACCGTGTGCACGTGCACGCAGCGCCGCGCGCGCAGGCGCGGAACATGCGGGTATCAGAAGAAAGTATGACGTAAGCAATGTCGTTGAACATGGCGCTCACGCGGCTCACCTGCGTGCTGAGATCTTTCTGCCTCCTGTTCGATGGCCGACTGCATTTTGTTAGGACGCCAGCCGCTTCGAGGCGATGCTGTAACTCGAGACCAGAGGAGAACAATGCACGGGCCCCATGCTCGGCATCCTCCACCACGGGCTTCTTCTTCACGTTCATGATCACCGCGACAACTTGCATCAGGTTGACGTCGAAGTGCTTGGGCGCTTTTCCTGATCCCTCCAGAACCACGGCGTGCACTGTCTCCGTCTGCGACGCTTCCCACAATTCCTGAGCATGAGATCTGCCGGCAGCGATCAGAGATGCCCCATTCAAATGTGCGGGGTCCAGCGCGGGCGGGTCCAGCTGCATTTTGTCGTCGGGGTCCTCGTCCCACGAATACCACTTCCTGGAATAATTGTCGCGCAGGTATTGCATGTGCTGCGGGATCCTGAGGGGCGAGTACTTTGCGGCCAGCGCTGCGACCTCCTTCAGCATCGTCAGACCTCCCCCCCACCCCTAGCGGGGCAGGCTTCCTTCGAGCCCCCAGCCGCGCTCCCTCCAGGTGGGGATGGATGCCGCTCGCCCCGACGGGGAGAGCGTGTATCCCCGCCCAGGCAGACAGGATGGATGCCGCTTAACCCGACAGACAAGCGTCTATCCCCGTCTGAGTAGGGAGATCGGACAGCGGGGCCAAGGCTTTCCCAGCGGAAATGAGGAATGGTCTCATGATGCTGCGTCCTTCCGAGCTTTTTCGCAAGGGTGCTGTGCTTGGCCCACAGATGCTTTTTTCATTTTTTTTCTTCTTTCCTTTCTTTCCTTTTTATTTTTCTTTCTTTTTCTCTTTCCATCCCTTTCTTTCTTTCTTTTGTTTTGTCTCCCCTTTTCTTTCTTTTTCTTTTTTCCTTTCTTTTTTCTTTTTTTTTTCCATTTCTTCTTTTTCTTTTTTCCACTTTTTTTTCTCAGGGCTCATTCTTATTGTTATTGTTTCCTCCTCGGGGCCTTCTTCATTCTTTCTTTTTTTTCTTTATCTTCTGTTTTTTTTCTGGTATTTTTGTTTTTTTTCTTTGTTTTTTCTTTGCTCTTCTTTCTTTTTTTTTTATCTCCCTTTTTCATCTTTCCCATCGTAGCCGGCCGTCAGCACGCCGCAGCACGCCCATGCCCGACCAGTTCGGGCAGAACAACATTGTCGTGGACTCGCCCTCGTTGTAGCATCGCAGGTTGTACTCCTCTCTCATTTCCCGCGCTGTCGCGCGAATGGTATACTTCTGCGGGCCGCGACTGTTCGGACCCAAGTAGGCGGCGGCTTCCTGCTCGTCGAACTCATGCTTTAAGCGCGCCAGGAAGCCTTCATGCAGCATGGAAGCGCAGTCCAGCGTTGGGATCCGCCGCAGTGCGTTGAGGGCTGCCAGTCCAACCCAGGTTGGTGAGCTCGTAGATGCCCGTCTGGCCAGCAGGCCTGCGATGCTTTATCTTCTTCGCAAGAGTTCCGCTTGTTGTCGTCTTCAAGCTTGCGTGCTTGGCGAAATGGAACTGGTCTTTCGCAGGTTGAGACTTCGGGAACACAACTTTCAGCCTCAATGCCAGGCGCGTAATCACTGCGCAATGCGACGACGCGATGTCGCAAGGATCGGTCGCGGATGGCGCTGTCGTGCACGATCCCCAGGCAACGAAAGAAATCGATGAAATTCGGAGCCTCTTCTGTGTTAAAGGTAGCCTGCACGAGCGGCACTCCGTGCGTCGTGAACGCCCTGCCCTGCACTCGCCCTTGAACCGCGCCGTCTCCCTTTGGGAACGCGGTGCCGCGGAGCTTGTCTTTTGCCAGCAAGCTGATCGTGGCCGCGCCCGCCTGCCCCGACACTGCCCCCTGCTTCGCGTCCACGCCCAGGTGCAGCTAGAAGTCGTCATGCCGCGTCAGCACTTCCACCATCTTGTCGCAACTAAAACAGATGCACAGTCGCCTCGCCATGGTTGGAACTGGTCGAACGCAAGCGCCTCCTCTTGCTCGTCCGACTCCGGGGGGCCGACCGCAGCGCGCGCTTCAGCCGCAAGTCTTTTTTTTTTCGCGACACTATCCCCCATCATCGTCTGGAGATCTCGTGGGTGGGCCCGCGTGTTCTACCGAGTACCGGCGCTATCATACTGAATGATTGGAAGATACAAAATTTCGGGCACACAGAGACGTGCATAGAAGGCACACGACTGCGGCAGCCATCGCTTTCTTCCAGGCTCCGGCAACCCCGTCAATCCCGTCCACACGCGCCTCCGCCTCTGCGAAGGCGGCTCTGTGAGGGCGGCTCACCACCCCTCTGGATGAGTGAGGCCCCCCCCCCAGCTTCGAAGGGAACCTTCCCTTGACCATGCACTTTGTGATACAACGTGCGAGTCCCCGTTGGCAGTCCTGCTCACCTCTTCTTAGCCTTCTTCTTCGAATCGCCTTGGCCCCCTTCCGCCGGAAGACTGTCGTCTCGATCTCCTTGGCGACGCCGCTCTTGGGGCCGCGGTCGTAGCCAAGATTCAAGCGTGCCGCGGCCAGGCACCCGTTGACCCGGAGCGTCTCGAGAGCGTCCTTCAGCTCGCGATGCGAGTTCATCGCGAAAATCCACCGGACGTCGTCATCCTTCTCTTCGTCCATCCCGCCGTCGCTCGGCTTCACGGTCCCGTGGAAACACCTCGTCGCCACGACCCTCGCCTGGGGGTTCTGTGCGATCGCCTTGTACTTGGCCAGGGTGTCGAGCGCCGCGGCGGCCTGCTGCGCCATCGCCCCGCTGCCGGCCGCGGCCTTTACCTCTTGGGACTTCGCCTCCGCGGCCTCGGTGATCCTGAAGATGACGGCCCTGAGGAGGAAGTCTGGCTTCTTCCCGTCCGGGTGGCCTTTGTACTCCCCCTCCTCCGCCTCCTCCCTCGCCTGCTTCCCCTTCCTGTTGTAGCTGTCCTCTGAGGTCGCCAGCGCCGCTTGCACCGGGTCGTCCGCTGCCATTGTCAGCGTGAAGTTGTCCTCCCTGGAGTTCGCGTTGAAGTTCGTCTCGTGCTGAAGGAGTAACTTGGCGAACAATTTGTCCAGCTTGCGCACGCCCCCTGGGCCGACCGCGGTCCCGTCTTCCCCCGCTGCCTCGGCCGCGGCCCCCTCCCGCGGCCTCCGGGTTCCCTGGCCCTGACTCGCCTGGGAGCCGATCGGGGCGAACATGATCACCGACGACGTTCAAAGCCGCAAAACCTGCAGGACGGGCGCGGGCGAGTGCGCGAGACGGATCTCGAGCCGAAATGCGCCCCGGAACGGCAGGACATCGATCTTCGGCATGCCCCTGTGGGTTAACATGCTGGCCCTCTGCGTGCACATGTGATTGAACATGTTGGCTACGTGTGCC
The DNA here is from genome assembly GCA_963575745.1 of Prorocentrum cordatum. NCBI lineage: Eukaryota > Dinophyceae > Prorocentrales > Prorocentraceae > Prorocentrum > Prorocentrum cordatum. The sequence continues at coordinate 14,047 of CAUYUJ010018523.1, read as the reverse complement.
CACGACGTGTGGTTGAACAAGAGGGTGGCTTCCAGTTAATGCCGGGCAGCGCTGCGTACGGATATGCTTGACGAGGCTATCCACACGGGCGAACGTACGGGAACAGTGAGGACACGTTTTTGTGCGAACGAACTCAATGTCGATGGACGTAGGGTAAGCTACCACTCCGTGCGCCTTCCTCCTGTGAATGTCTAATCCTTTAGCTCCTCGGCACTGCTGGCCGCACTCCGGGCACGTAAGTAAGGGCTGTTGAGCAGTGTCTGCACCATCACCTCGCGCATCAGATTCCGCAGCGAAGGAAAGTACAGCCTTGAAGCAGATTTTCGGGACGTTTGTAAGCCATTTCAACCACTCCGGGGAGAGCTGGGGACCGCCGTCTTGCAAGTGGAACTCGATGCGGGTAGAAGCTTGGGCAGCCGATGACATCGTACCCCATAATGCCGTAAGATCCTGGAGCAGCAGCGTCATCCTCTCAGACGGCTCGTGGAACGTTGCTGCCTCGAAACATAATCGGCCAAACAGGGCGGCCCTGAGGGCGCGAGTGGGATCGTAAGACGTCTCTGGGTTGTCCCCTCGGTCCTCGAAGGCGGGGCTGACCACATGCTGCCACCACGCCAGTCTCCGGCAGAGCAGCGTCGATGCTATCGTGTGCACCTTAGTCCGCTTGCACACTTCGACGTTGGGCATGCGAGTAATGTGAGCAGGCGCCTTCAGCAGGTGACGCAGGCAGCGGTTCTGCCAGCGCTCAAGCTTTGCCAAGTCGGTCTTGTTCAGCACTGCGACCTCGAGGGCATAGGTGGCAATCGAGCGCGCAAGCGATTTCCAAGTGCGGACTTTCAAGGACAAGCTGTACATGCCTTTGTATATGCGTTGCGACAACCGACCGTGAGCACTGTTAGCATTTCGTAGACGGATCTGGATTTATTCCTTCATCGAGCCGTCTGCTCGCAAGCGAGCGCACAGATATTTAACCGAAGGGGTAGCGTGAAGCGGGGTGCTCACTCCAGCGACGTCTTGCACCACTCCTGTCTTTTTGCCTTTGATCAGCCTCAGCAGGGGCTTGCTCCCCGCGCCCGAAGAAGAAATCATCAGCTCGGTCTTAGGTGCATTGCACTTCATCTTGGCCGCCGAGATCTCCGAGGCCAGGAATTCCAGGAAGCGGGAAATCTGCTCGAAATCCACTGCCAGAATCAAGGAAATGAGGTCGTCGACGAATTTGACCTGGGACAAGTCTTGGAGGAGATCGGTTTCCGCAGATAGCTCGTGGGCGTGGCGCATCCTCCGAAGAGTGGGATCACAGAAGGCAACTACCGGTTGAAATTCGGACTCGGCCATTTTATCGGCAATCGTCGACGTTATCATGTCGTATAGAATGATGAAAAGTGCGGGTCCCTCTACGCTTCCCTGCCGGACCCCTCTGCTCACCAAAAGGCTACGCGCCACTTCCTTCGTCTTCGCGCCCCTCATCAAATAATGGGTTCCGTTATGCAGCTCGCGGATCGTCAACAAAATGTTGTGGTCCAGGGCAAGCTTTTCGAGTGCATCCCAGATGTCCCCCCTGTCGAGCAGGTCGAAGGCCTTCTCCAAATCAATGAGAGCGGCCACCAGAAGGTGCTGTTTCCGGTTGGATCTGGCCCCCGCTTTCCTGTAACGGCGGAGAACCTCGTGTACTAGTGCAATGGCGTCCCTTGTGGACCTCCTCGGCAAGGCCCCGAATTGCGTGGAAGACAGCTCAAGGCCCGCAGGGATGGGGTAGAAGTCACATTCATGAAGCTCTTGCCGGCATGGTTCAACAAGTTGATCGTCCTGTAGTGGTCCCTGGCATTCTGGCCATCCCCCTTGGGTTTGCGCAGGGATATGGTTTCGCCGTTTTGGAAACGTCTCACTGCGCTGCAGAAGGCTTGGGATGCTTGGTAGATGCCATGTAGTGGCGCCTTGATATATTGAAGCCCCAACTTCCACAATTCCGCAATAGAGCCATCAGGCTCGTCCGTCCTGGCCTCTGGAGGTTGGTACTTCAAAGTTGGGCCTCCCTTCGCATTGGGCAACTTGGTGATGGACTCGGCTACGTCCTCGACGGTGTATCCGGAGATTCTATCCATGTCGGGGGGCGGTAACTCGACTGGCAGAGGCACCGTCGCTTTCAGAGGAACGACCGTAGCGTCGAAGATCTCCGCCAGAGCAGCCGCCCTAACATCTAGCTCCTCCTCGTCATCGAAACACAAGGTTCCGGTTGCAGGATTCCGCACTGTTACTGTAGGAGAAGCTGGTTTCGGAGCCAATCGCCGAATGATGCGGTTGCACTTCTTTGAGTCTCCTTGGCTGTTTGCTTGTTCAGCAGTTGCGATGAGTTTGGCAGTGCGCTCCCGCTTCTCGCGCCGCACGGCATGGGCAGCTGGTTTCGAGCTCTGCTTGAATTGGCAATGCACCGTCTTGAACAACCAAGAAGACTGATCTGGAATTCGAGCCAGCATGCGCTGAACGGCCTGTTTCGCAGCTATGAGGTGCAGCGTGGCGGTTGACCATTCTGGGAACACCCGCTTGCCCGGGAATGTCGCGTAGTGCGGCAAAGCAGCGTCAATGAGGGCGCCATCCAACGAGTTGAAGAGAGCCGAGGGGTTCGCGTACGCCCGGTCTGCGCCGCAGATATCCAGCCAGGGCTTATCCAGTTTCCTTGTCTCCACAGCATGGCGCAAGGCGTGGTGGAATGAGTGTAGAAGCTCTGGAGGGTCGCCCGCTTGCATGGCCGTCAAATGCTGCATGATCTTCTGGCGGTTCCATTGCAGTCGTTGCGGCGGTCGGCCACGCCGCACCCGTGGGCCAGCGTAAATGTGTGCCTCCACAGGACGGTGGTCCCTGTATCCACCAAGGCTCAACGGAGCTTCCCGGAGTGGGGCTGCACGGCGGCCGTAACCACCCCGAAGGCGCGCCCAGACGTAGTCCAATCTACTCCAGCCTTCCCGGCCAGGGTGGCGGAAAGTGCCTGCGAATGCCGAGCGGCGGCCGAAGGTGTTGAGGACTTTGAGGTGCTGGTTTCGGACAAACTTTACGAATTTCTTGCCGTTGCCATTCGTCTTGAAGTACATGTGCCTCGAGCCCGCGTGGCCTATGTGTGGTAATGTTTCCGAGACGGTGGCGTTCGCGTCCATGCAGCCCACCAAGGCGCACCGCGCCGGCGCCTTGTTCACCGCCGAACTGCACGCTTGCCAGAAAGCATCTTGGGCCCGGTAGTGTGCAGAACAATGATCAGCAGAGAAACGCCCGCCGGAGCGGGACTAGGCGAATTTGTAGGGGAGTACCCGTTCAGGATGTATAGGTCCCTCGCCGATTTCCCAGTCCTCCTCAAACGGAGTCCGAGGGCACGCCCTGGAAGCCAATGGTGTACACACCGGAGCTCCTCGGGAGCAAATATCATGTTGTTGAACGCAGTGAGGATGCCATCCTTCGATGTGGGATTGGTGCGGGGGTTCGAGACAACGCTGAAGCCGTTCGACTTCCACGAGGCAGCGAAATCGAGCAGCGTGCCCTGCAAGCAGACCACAGCGACCTTCCGGCGGCTCGCCTCTCGCAAGATCTCGCCGAGCCTGTCGAGCACTCGGAGCGACTCGCAATTATAAGACCAGATCCGGAAACACTGTAAGGCACGATGTTGTCGGGCTTCGAGGCGGCGCCGGTGGAGTCTGCTGTCAACGGGTTCACGGCATGGCGCAGTGGAGGGTTCCACCAGCAACTGCTGAGGATCAGTGGTGAGGGAGGCAATTGACGCTTTGGTATAATGCACACCCCGGTACCAGCAGGAGCCAGTGAGCAGCGCGAGTCGCACGGCGCGTCTCAGTGCCCGCTTGCCGCCAATACGCCCATGTTCCAGCATCGTTGAAAGACGCCTTCAGCGAGATGCTGTCCACCCAGATTGGGCCATCTGGGAACGCTCAGGTCAGGGGCACTGGATTCGAGTGTGCATGGCAGGCCCCCCAGGGACTTGCGACCCTGGAGCTCAAATCATCCCTCGCGCTGTGCGATGCTTGACCCTTAGACGCAAGTCTATCGATGTCCGCCACCGTGCCGCGAGGCGCGGAGTGGGCGCGGCCCCGGGGCCCCTTGCCCAATCCCCGGAGCCTCACTCGTCACTCCTAAGGATTCCTGCCGAGTTCGAGGCCTCTCATCCGAACTCTCTCGGGGATTCTCGCGCGTTCTCAGCTTATTTTTCGAGCGCCAGAAATCCTCCAGACGGGCCCGGAGGCACGGCTCCACCTCGGCCCATGAGGCGCCCAAGAGACGGCCAAAGAGGCCCCCGAGACGGCCCTAGAGGCGCAGACGGCCCAAGAGGCGTCGCAGAACAACCGAAGTCGGGGGGCCCGAACGGACATTTCGAGCTCTCGGCTCTCCGAAGCTGCCAGGAAACCCTGAGAAGCCGTCAAAAAGCTCCCCAGAGACCCCCGGAGGCTCCCAAGAGAGTCCCCGAAAGATACCCTAGAGGACCCAAACGAAGCGCCAAGAAGCTCCAAAACAACCGCACCAGCCTCAAAACTGTTTCCACGAGGCCCACGCGAGACCAACCACCTGATCCCGACGAGCACTCCAGAACCCTCTGATTCACAACTCGGGCACGGTGGCAGGATGGGCCCAAGGCCATTAGATAATGGTAGCCAACGTGATGGAGGAGTTCGGCGTGGCGCGCAGCACGCGCACCAGAAGGCGTGTCTGCTCCGATATGCCCTCCGGCTCCGCGCTGCGCCCGAGCCGGACTTTCTCTTCGACTGACGCTGCGAGAACGGCTAGGCCGCGCAAGTGTTTCTGGCACACGGCATTCACCGAGGCCACGAAGGCCCCGTCCGAGATTGACGCGGACACTTTTGGGACCTTTCCATTCAACCTCTCCGCGCACTCTGGATCCATGGCGAAGTGCTCGAAGACAGCCGGGCACACTTGTTCCAACAAGTGGTTCGACATGAGCATCGTGCCAAGCCACTGCATACCTTTTGGTATGCCCTTCCTTCATGCACTTCTTGCTGATGGGCATCTCGTTTTTTTAATATTAAAAAATGTGCAGGATCTCGTCGACGCCCTCCACGACCTTGTCCTGCGCGCCAGAGCATTGAATTTTCAAATGGTCCAGCTTCCCCACCACTTTCGGGCCCGCGCTGCGCGAGAGCAGAGAGCACAGCTGAGTCAGGAAAGGCACCGTCAAGGCGAGATGAAAGTTCTTGTGCATCATCTGAGCGAGCTCCGCAACGTCCGCGAAGGAATGCATGCAACGCTGCGGAGCTCCCACTGAAAATTCTTCCGCTACTTGACACCACCAATCCATGAAAATGACCTCCTGCTGCATGAACATCACGTGCATGTTCGTCTTCTTCATGTGAACGCCCGGGGGGGGGGGCGTGGCTGCGCCATGCTGGTGCTTGTGCTTCTTCGCCGCCTCCTTCGCAAACGCTTCCCGATGCGATGCCGCGTGTTCTGGTGGCTGAACTCAGCGCCGTGCGCCGCGTCCAGGAACTTCGCAACGTCGACGTACTTGCCCCTTTGCCTGGCCCGGCGCGAGAACGCGCGACGCCTCCGAGCAAACGGTAGCAAGATATCCGTCGCAGAAGCGGAAGCGGCTCACTGCGGACGCATTCGTTCCTCCTTGCTGGTAATGGTACCGATTTGCCTGGGCCCCCACAGTGCACTGCCCGCCGACGTCGCCCATCGCTTCGAACATGCACCCCATGGGCATGTCCACGGCTTCGGACTTCCCGTCTCCGACGTTCGTTGTGCACACATTCCACCAGCGGTTTCTGCATTTGTGCCGCCCCATGTGGACCTCGCACTCCTTGTTGACGGCGCTCATCATGACGGCCCCAGCGCAGTCCTGCAAGAAGACGGCTGGCAAGGCGGTTGCTTTCGCCGTCGCCTCCATGAGCACCACGAACGGGTAGAATATGCAATGCCCGAGGTATTGGCGAACTTCCATCGCAGCTGTTGAATTCATTTTGTCCTTCAACACAGACTGCGCAAATCCATAAAACCGGCGGCCAATGGTCTGCAACGTCTCCGGCTTGCCGAAGCCGTGCATCCAGTGCGGGAGCGTCAAAAAGAATTGCGCCACCGCCTTCTGTGCCGCGTGCGCTCCTTCCTGGCGCTTCGCCGCGTCCACATCCAGTAGTTTGGCAGTGTCGCTCTGGAGTCTGTCCGGGCCGCAGTCTGGTAGCATCGTTGTCCGATCCTGCGCGTCAGGCAACTTGCTCGGGACATCTTCGGATTTGGCGCCTGCGCTGGGCAGCGAGGGGGCGGTTTGCGCGGGCGTCGGCACTCGCGAGCTCGCGCCCGCAACTCCGGCGGCGTCAAGGGCGCGAGGCCTGCTCCTTGGCAGCGGTGCCGCTCATTCCACGACGGAGTCTCAATGGCCAGCAGGAAGCGATGGTTGCCGAAGAACTCGAGGAACTAGTCCGGGGGGCTCCTTGGATTAGAGGAACAGCCGCCCGTCTTGCACGATCTCGCCCGGGTAAGCAGCATGAACTGCGTCGCACTGATCGTCGTCGTAACGCAACCAGCTGCAGTCCAACTCGTGCCGGACGTAGCAAACGTAATGGCCCGACTCTGGAGTGCCGCCCTTGTGAACGACCACGCTGCGCAGAAAATACTGCGACCCAAATTCGAAACTCAAATTCGGGATCACGCGGAGGCGATTCTTCCCTCCCTGGAACGACGTTGCCCTCCCCATCGATTGGCCAACAACCTGTCCCCTGCCTTCTTCCCGCCCTGCTGGTCGAGCAAAGTCGCGGACTGCGACTTCGGCGCGGCCCAGCGCAAGTAGCACAAGCGGTTGAGCACCCACAGCGGACGAACTTTTGCCGCTGTCGACTGCACGACCGCACTGCGTGCACGGCCGGCGATCCACGACGATGCCATTCTTTGGATCGCCCATGCGCTCGATTAGATGGTACGGCGTTATCTCGTCTTCCGAAACAGCGACCTCCTCTACGAGGCCCGCAACAGTGATCGTGAAAATGTGGCCAGTCTCCGGTCGTCCACAGATCCTCGCGCACGTGTAGCCCGAGAATGCCATCCAGTGCGTGCGCCATCGAGGTGTTCTGTTGACCGAGGCGCTGCCTGGCGTCGTTGAAGATCGCCTCCAGCGCCTCCGCGGGATCACGCTGCCGCGTACTAAATTGCCACTCCACTTTCCCGCGACCGTCGTGCGCCGCATTGTCGAAGAAGTCCGTGAACTCTAGGAGGTCCGTGGAGTTCCCGTGGCCTCTCGTGGCGGCCTCTGCACTACGCATTGCGCACCATGCGCAATGCGTTGGTTAGCACGTTTCATGGGCGTCATGCTTCCCCATAGGCGCGCCCTGCTGGCGAGCTGTGTAGACACTGCAGTGCGGATGCAAGATAGCACGTCGTCTTGGTCGAGTTCGGGAACGTGCCTCGCGCTGTCTGCAGTGCGTCGAGCGAGGCAATGCCGCCCGCGGCGCTGTCGCCATCCTCTTCAATCGCCGCCTCATCACTGACGCATGCGCTTGCTTCCGCGCAGGCGGCTTGCCCCGCTTCCGCGTTTGCCATAGCCAGATAGTTGCCGAGACACATCGATTGCTGCCCTTTCGCCCGCTTGCGAGCCCCGGAGCTGGGTGCCGAAGCTGCCGACATGGAACCCCGAGCGTCGCCGTCGCTGCCGCCTCCAGATAATCGCCCATCGCCGGCACAATGGTGACGGTCTATGACGCCCGACAGATTCCGTGCGAGATTCGGATTTTGCACCACATGGAAAGCCTTCCTCGCCGCCGCTTCCTCTGAGAGAAGATCCCAGAGCAAGGCGGGGCGCCGGCCAGTGCTGCTCTCCAAGTACCCCGCGACCTGGAGAAACTCTTCGCATCGCATGTGCCTGCGTGCGCGGTAGAGCACAACCTCGCGCGCGGCCTGCTCATCGGCCCACAGCGGGGGAACGAGGTGCTCGCGCATGACGGCAAACTGAACGTGAAATGCTCGTTCCTGGACGTGGGCGTCGCCGGCGAAGTACCCTCCTGCGCGACTGCACTCGATGGCGCCATTGTGCAACGCGCCCTCGAGCGCCCCCCTGCGCTGCATCGCCGCCTGCTCCAGGGCGCCGTCACCGAGGCTCCCCGCGCGTTCGAGCGCGCGCGATTGCTCGGGGCCTCCGCGCAGCTCTGACGCGGACGCGCGCCCGTCGATGGGCGGCGCGCGCACGCCGGCGTCGCGCGGGGGCGCCGCGCTCGGCAGGGCAACTTTCGGCCGGGCTTTGAATGAGCATCGGAGGTACCAGTCGGCGTCTCCCCACTGCCGTGCCGCAGTCAGAGCCATGTCTGCCTCTTCTCCGGGTTGGGCTGCTCGAGCAGCGGCGCCCGCGTGCATGTCCTCCATCTGCTTTGCCGGGAATAAGCTCGCCGTCAAATCGGGCCAGTCGACCGTCGACGCGCTGCCCATCTTTTCGTCGATGTCGAGAAGTAGAGCATTCGATGACTCCAGCGTGAAGCAGAGATGCGCTGCAACCTCCTCGGTGGGAGCACCTCCAGCACAGCGCTCATACAGATGCGGAGGTGGCTCCCCGCAGCGCGCCGCGCGCGCGTCGTTCCCGGGGAAATCGTCCACGTCATCGCCCTCCTGGAACGTCATGCCCTCCATGCGACCAGGACCTGAGCATGCCCGAGCTACTGCCGCGTCTCGACACCGACTGACATCCTATCTGTCGCTAAGTTGATCGCGATCGGACGACCGAGATTGCGGCCTCTCCTGGCCACTGGTTCCCTCCGCCGTCCATGACGCACCACTGCCCATCACACCGAAAACTCGATCGACGCCGGTCAGCCAGGGCCGATTGCACGAATGCCCGTCGGGCTGAGTTGCGGGTGGACGCGTCCAATCTGGTCGGGATCACCTGACGGATCCAACAGAACGAGCCCGCGATCGCACCAAATGAAACATGGCGACGCTCAAGAAAGATCGCATTGATCCCAGGGAAATGCAGCCGTACCCTTGGAGTGGCAGCCCGAAGACTGAGTGCGCTAGCAAGAATGATCGAACGATTCCGCAGCGCCGTTTGGCCAGCCGACAACCGCAAATCCAGATCGCCATCGTCTGAGGCCAACGCAGCTCGAAATCTCCCACAGGCACGACGCGTCGTGCTCGTTAGCAGGGTGTAGGAAGGCATTCTTCATCACAAACCCCTCCGGAACCCCGCCGACCGACTCCTCGATAAGGCGTTCCCGTCCGCACGCAGCGTTTTCAAGAACGTCGGCCGAGTCATCGTCCTCCCAGGATGTCGTGCGCTCCATGCGACCAGGACCTGGGCATGCCCGCACTAGTGTTCTATATTCACAACGAGTGAACATTTCATGTGTCCCTGTGCTAATCGCGGTCGGACGACCGAGAGTGCGGCCTCTCTGGCTGCGAGCGTCCTGCATCTCTGGACGCATCATCGCCAACCGCGCCGATTATCCGATCGACGCCGATCATGCAGGGCCGATTGAATCAAAGATCCCTCGGGCACGGTCGCGGGTCACCGTGCCCGATCTGGTCGGGGTCGCCTGGCGCGGTCAGCACCATGAGCCCGCTGCCGCACTCGATTAACCACGACAACCCCAACAAATTTCGCAGAGACCTCAGGAAAATGCACCCGCGCCCCCAGAATATGATTCCGACGGTGTTGTACGCAAGCACGAATGATCGAATGAACCCTACCTGCGGTTCAGTGAGACGACAAGCACGAATCCAGACCGCCACCGTCTGAGGCTGACGCAGCTTGCATTTTCCCACACACGCACACATGACGCGTCCTGCTCGTCGACAGGGTACAAGGAAGTATTCTTCATCACGAACCCCGCTGGGATCCCGCCGGCCAAGCCCTCGATGGGCAATTCCCATCCCTGCGGCTGCCCAGTGTCGTCACGTGGCGTCTCCGAGCGACGGAAAAACCGGCGGCCACGACGACCGCGACGGGTGCGCTTGAATTGCGCCCGCGCTTCATGAGACGCCATTTCTATGTCAAAGGAGCTCCAGCGTGAGTTAACGTGGTCGTCTTGGGTCTGCCCCGAACGTCCTCGAGCCATTCTGGCCACGGCCAAAAGGAGGATCGAAATAATCTACTAGTGTACGGCGCAACCGAACTCCGACCGACATGTCCCCCAAAAAGCTTTCAAAGTCGCCAATAACCACCACGCAGCGGTTGGAGGTGGCCACGGGAGCGCCGCCCAGGCATGTTCCCCGAGAGACCAACTCTCTCTCAAATGTTAGCCAACGTAGACCCTGAACGATGAGTTATCCTACTCTGTACGTGGAAGCTCCGTTGTGTGAGCTCTGTGTTGTAAGCTATGTGGTGCGCGCTATGTCATGTAAACTACGTGGTGGGAGCTGTGGTGTGACCTTTGCGTTGCAAGTTTTGCGATGCAAGCTACGCGGTGTATGCTACGTGATGTACACGATATTCCACAATTGCCCTCGGCACCGCTGCATGACAAACTCTGCGTGGTCTGGGCACCCTACTCCGACGCCCTATAAATCCCACCAGCCCGCCGGGCCCAAGAAACCCCAAAGACGTTCAAAGAGGCATCGGAGAAGCGCCCAAGAGATACCCCAATATATTCTGAGAGGCATCCAAGAGGCCTCTGGCCCTTTTGCTCGCCTTCCTCCTTTTTCCCTCCTCCTCCTCCTCCTACTCCTCCTCCTTTTTCTCCTCCTCCTCCTTCTCCTCCTCCTCCTCCTCCTCCTCCTCCTCCCCCCCTCCTCCTCCTCATCCTATTATTCATTATTCTCCCTCCTCCCTCATCCATCCATCCCTCCATTTATCCACCTCCTCCTCCTCATCCTTCGAACGGTTCGGCTGTCCCTCTCATTGCTCTTACATTTCTCTGATCACCTGAACTCGTCTGATCGTCGTTTCTGGATCGGCTGGTGGGGATGCTGATCGTCGTCTGGGAAAAAACAAAAAAACAATAACAAAAAAAAGGCCGCAGGCGAACGCGCCAGCGGCGGGCGAAGTTGGTCGGGCCGCGACCGGCTTAAATTACCGACGGCCAACGCGCGCGACTAGGCGGCCGCGGCGGCGCCGGATGCAGCAAGCAGCAACTGCGGCGAGGGTGAGGATGATCCCAGGGAGAGCTGAACCCAGGGCAGAGCTGCAAGGTGACCCAGGGAAACCCAGGGAGCACCAAATTAGCCAAACCTGACACGCGCTGCCAAAATGGCGCGAAATCTGAAGAGGCGCCAGCCGAAGCGTCGCACACTGACAGATCAAGCAATGACCGCTCAAAGGTAGGTAAACCTGCGTCCCAGGAGCAATCATGTGCACCGTGGTCCATGCATAGCATAGCAAGACCTGTGAATACATAGCAATGCAACCGAGCAGGATGGACCACACCCAATGCCAAACATGTACCCAGGGTGCACGTGCGCAGCCAATGGCGAGTGACACCGGGACAATGAAGGCGGCGCCAGCGGATGCGACGCACGACCAACAGTCATCCGAAGTGTGCCATCTGTGACACCTGTGGACCTGTTGGCAACGCCAGGAGCCAAGTAGGATAGACCACACCCGACCCTGTCGCGACCGCACAGAACCTAAGCTGCATAAGGCTGCCCGCTGGAAGGCCGGGTCACGGCCACACCCAGGAGAAGCCAGAGTGAATTAGGATGAAACAAGGGCGGGCGCGCCCGCGGCTTTAGGTGACGACCTTCCACTGTTTCTGGTCCTTCCTGGGTGCGCGGCGATCAGCGTGGCCCTTCGCCGCCCGGCGCCCCCTGCCCGCGCCGCCACTTCCACCCAGGTACCGAAGCCGCAACTGCGCCCAGTCAACGCCGAGGTCCAGCGCGTCGTCCATGGCCCGCACGTCGCAGTTATGGCTGCGGAAGGAGGACAGGAAATTGACGCACGTTTGCTGGTCGTGCCGCCGCGGGTCGAGCGCGCCTTTGCTGCCAGGCATGGCGCGCTGCTGGGCGAACGCGTGCCAGGCGCCTGTGAACCTCGCTCCCAGGGTGACCTGAAGCCGCTTTATCGTCTCGCCAGGTGTCTCCCCGGGGGGGTCCCACTGGATGCCGCCGATCTTAGCTTTATATCGCTGCTGTCCCGTGTCTGGGTCTAAAGGTTCTGGACAGTGACGCGCGGCGGGGCCCGCTACCAGGGGCGGGGTGGTCAGCGGCTGGTCCTCGGCGCGGCGCCTGCTGCTGCTTCTGCGGCTGCTGCTGCTGCGTCCGCCGCCTGCCGTCTGCCGCCCGCCAGACCCGCCAGCGCGGTCGGCGTCGCCACGGGCCAGGTTTCGGCCCAGGGGCGGCGGGGAGACTGGAAGGTCGCCAGTCACAGAAGCTAGGCAGGGCGTCCACCTGCTGCCACGAAGACGCGCTGGGGGAACGTTCCGGCCGCGCTGCCGTTGTTCCTCGGCGCTCGAGCTCGCGCCTTTGCCAGGGAGGGAGGGGCCAGGGCAAGTAGTGTCAGCCAGGGGAGTGCGGCGGCGGGTGGTTGCCTGTTCCTGTCCTTGCCCATGCTCCCATTCCTGTGCTGGCGCCATTTCCGCGCCCTCCCCGTGGGCGGCCGGCAGCTCCTGCTCATCGGGCTCTTCCGGCTCCTGCTCCGCATGCTGCTCACGTTCGCTGCTCTGCGACTGTTCCGACTGGTTGGGCCCGCCGCCGGAATCGCCTATGGCTTCGCGAGGCGCGGCGGCTACTGGGGCACGGAAGCCTGGCGGGGACTTGCGGGTTGGCGCGGGCCGCACGGTTGGCCGCCAGGTAAAGGCCGAGTCGCCTCCAGCAGCTGGGGCGGAGAGAAACGCTGCACTGTGGTAAGCGGGGGCAGGCCCCTCCCGTTGGCGCTCGCCTTCAGACCCGCGCCCGCCCTCGTCCACGAGCGCGCCCCCATCTGTCGCAGCGTGACTTTCGCCATATGTGGGAGTGCTGCGGGTCGCACCTGGCCCGAGCACGTTGTCCGACACCGTTTCTTTCGCCAGGACGGGAGTCGCCTTCCTCAGCGTGGCCCGGCCTTCGAGAGGGAGTGGCTGCGGTTCGCTGTCCGTTCGGGCGGATTCGCTGACGGGGGAACGAGGGCGAATGGGCGCGAAGGGACTTCTCTCGACAAGCTGGCGGATGGCCTCGATGTCCTGCCCCTGTAAGGCATGTTCGTGGTTCCCCAGCGAGGGGTCTTCGAAAGTACCGGGGACGGCGGCGGGCGGAGTCGCAGCGGGGCGTTGTTGGGTCTCGCCGCCAACCAGATGCATCGACAGCCCCAGGATTTGCAAGTAATGGGCTCCGCATCGGCCGTCGGCCACGGGGATGGCCTCGGAGGCGTAGGCTGGAGGGTCTGCGCCGATCGCAAGCACGCGCCCGTCTGTGGCCCGGACGCACCTGCAGGAGTCAAGCGAAACCTCCAATCGTGAGCGCCCAGGGCCGCTGTCAGTCACACTTTCGCGCACCCCCACGACGCGAGAGCTGTAGCAACTGACGGCCGCGTTTGGATTTACGACCTCCTGGCTGTCTGTTGCGCGCGGAATGCATCCGATTTCCGCAGCGCCGTCCGCAGCATTCCGAACTGCCGTCGCGATGCTGTTGCCAGGAGAGTGCGCCATTTCGGGCGCATATTCGGCGTCCGCCGAGACTCTGCTCCCCGGGCGCTGGCAGGAGTGAGGGGACGCAATTTCGGCCGCATCTTCCGCCTCAACAACGAGACCACCCCCGGGGCGCTCATAGGAGTGAGGGGTTGTAGGAACGCCTCCCTGGTTGTCTCCTGGAGGGGAAGGCACCGGCGCGATGTGGCTGACGACCGCCTGTTCGGTCTGTTGCAATCCCAGGGGACTACTGCAGCTGAAGGCCGCACGTTCCAGCGTGAACTCCTGACTCTCTATGCAGCGAAGAGGCTCGAGATATCCTCCACCATCCGCTCGGGGAAGCGTCGTGGACCTCCTCTCGGGAGGAGGCTGGTCTCCTAGCGCAAGCGCGCCCTCTGCGGCATTCCCGACTGTCGCCACGATACTGTTGCCAGGGGGGCACGCAATTTCGGCCGCATCTTCCGCCTCAACAACGAGACCGCCCCCGGGACGCTGATAGGAGTGAGGGGTTGTAGGAACGCCTG
>CAUYUJ010018522.1:163332-202323 GCA_963575745.1 Prorocentrum cordatum | reverse complement strand
CGTGCTTCCATCCTGGGGAAAGGTCGAGGCGCTCCCCCATCGCTCCCAGGGAGCTCCCCCAAGGCATTCCAGGGGGTCTGCGATGGACGTGCTGCCGCAGCCATGCGCGCGCATCGTAGCGAGGGGGTGCCAGACCCACCCCCTCGCGCTCCTCCTCCCGCCTTCCGAAGCTCGCGTCGACAGCGTCTGCGTCGATGCTTGCAATCTCTTCAGCGGGGGCGACCTCAAAGCAAAACCCAAAGCCGCGGGCGAATACAACTGCCGTGCGCGTCGGCGTCAGCGAGGAGCCCGACGGCGCGGCTACTCGCTCGAGGCCCGCGGGGGCCCATGGGATTGCCGCGCCAGCGCCCTCGCAGTGCTGCTTTCCAACGCCGAAGCACATGCGGACCCCTGTGGATGTGCTGCGCCAGCGGCAGCCGTCTACGACGGCGGCTGCAAGGGCAGCCAGGCCAACGGCAAAAGCCAATGCAGGAGGCCAGCTGGAACCAGGGGCAATGCTGCGTCTGCGACAGGCCAACGCCGTAACTCAAAACCTCATGCGGCGACGCCTGGCCTTGAGGCCTTTCCTGTGCCTGCTGATTGCAATGAACACCCGCAGGAGAAGAATCCGTACTTCGGCAAAGCCATGCGCCAACTGGGAGCCAGCCGAATGCAGCTAAACCCACGGCCAAGATTGTTGGCCATGCGACGGCGCTGGCTCTTGCGCCCGCGCAAAGCGCTTTGCGCGCGTACCAAGAACGCAATGCCAAAACCGCGTCGTCGTGCTCCCCGCGGAATATTCGCATTCGCACACAACACGAAAGCCCCCCGTGATAGGGGGGTCCCGCGAACTCTCGGCAAGGCGCAGTTGTGCCCTCTTCCGCGGACTTGCACCAGGAACGCGGAAGCTCGCAGTCGAGGGGGGCTTCCGCGCGGGAGTAGCCGCCGCGCCGCGCCGAGTCCGCGAGCGAGAAAGCCCGTCGGACTCCACGCGCGGCGCGGCGCCCACTGCCGCGCGGAAACCCAGGGGGCCACGTCCAGCCTCCACGCGGCGGCCCCTGGGGAAGGCTACGCGGGCGACTCTGCACCCGCAAGGGTCGGGGTCGCGCGCGTAATTTTCGCGAAGGACGACTCTCGAATCGCGCTAATGCTGACATATCTGTTTCTGGGACGCACATCACTCACTCAGGCTGACGCCAGCACTCCTTCCCCCCTTGATAGGGGGGAGCGTGGGAGGTAGATCCCTAAACCCTAAAAGCAATGACTCTGGTTGGATGGGGTGGGACAGAACGCATCCATCCATCCCCCCCTACCTCCTGAGGAGGGGGGGATAGGATGGTTCTGCGCAGAAACCCTAAACCCTAAACCCTAAACCCTAAACCCTAAACCCTAAACCCTAAACCCTAAACCCTAAACCCTAAACTGCAAGCCACGGGCGGTGCATCGTCAGAGGCCCGTGGCGCCTGGCCGAGCGATCAGCGAGTCCGCCCATGCGCGCACGCCGCACCGACGAAGCGCGTAGCGCTGAGGAGGATGCGCTCCCCCGCGGGGATGCCACGTGAGTGCTCCGAGAGATGAATAGAACCCTTAACCCTAGGCCCAGCCAAAGGCTTCGCTGCGCGCGCCTACATCCCCTGGGGCTCCAAGCCTATGAAAATACAGCATGCGGCGCTCTTTCGGCCGTCCGTGGGGCCGCAAACCATATGAAATACAGTATGCGGCGTCCTTTCGGCTGGCGCACGTCCCAGGCGCTCCCAAGCGCTCCCAGGCGCTCCCAGGCGCTCCTAGGGGCTCCCCAGCGATCCCAGGCGCTCCCAAGCGCCCCCAAGCGCTCCCAAGCGCTTCCAGGCGCTCGCAAGCGTTCCCAAGCGCTCCCCAGCGCTTCCAAGCGTTCCCAGGCGCTCCCAGGCGCTCCCCGGTGTTTTCGGCACGCTCCAAAGCGCTCCCCATGCACCCAGGCGCACGGCGCTCCCAGGCGCTCCCAGGCGCTCCCGGCAAGCTCTCAGGCGCTCCCTGGCGCTCCCTGGCGCTCCCAAGCGCTCCCAGGTACTCCCAAGCGCTCCCTGCACGCTCCCAGGCGCTCCCAGCCTGCTCAGGCGCTCCCTGTGCGCTCCCAAGCGCTCCCTGGCGCCTCCGAGCGCTCCGGGGCGCTCCGAAGCACTCCCAGGCGCTCCCGCGCGCTCCCAGGCGCTCCTGGCACGCTCCCAGCACGCTCCCAAGCGCTCGCAGGCGCTCCCATGCGCTCCCAAGCTCCCGCAGGTGGTCCCAAGCGCTCCCCGGCGTTCCGAAGCGCGCTTCAGCAGACCAAGCGGTCCCATGGCGCCCCCAAGCGCTTTCATCATGCATTCGCAAGCACTCGGCAGCGCTCCCTGGCGGCGCTTCCCGGCGCTCCCCCGAAATGCAGGTGCTGCCGCAGCCATGCGCGCGCATCGTAGCGAGGGGGTGCCAGACCCACCCCCTCGCGCCCCCTCTCCAGCGGGGCGACATTCGCGCCGAAGGCGGCTGCGTCGACAATGCGCTCGCTTCAGCGGGGGCGACGCCAACGGTCCTGCCCAATGAACAACCCGCGGCCCGCACTCGCGGTGCACTCGGCGTGTCCTCTCACGCTCCCAGACGCTCCCACGTGCTTCCATCCTGGGGAAACCTTGAGGCGCTCTCTCAGCGCTCCCAGAGAGCTCTCCCAAGGCATTCCAAGAAGTCTGCCATGGAGGTGCTGCAGCAGCCATGCACGCGCATCGTAGCGAGGGGGTGCCGCACCCACCCCCTCGCGCTCCCCCTTCCAGCCATCCGAAATTCGCGCCGAGGGCGGCTGCGTCGACAATGCAATCGCTTCAGCGGGGGCGACGCCAACGGTCAAGCCCAACGGGCAATTCACGGCTCGCGCTCGCGGTGCACTCTGCGTGTCCTGTCGCGCTCCCAGACGCTCCCACGTGCTTCCATCCTGGGGAAAGGTCGAGGCGCTCCCCCCGCGCTCCCAGAGAGCTCCCCCAAGGCATTCCAGGGGGTCTGCCATGGACGTGCTGCCGCAGCCATGCGCGCGCATCGTAGCGAGGGGGTGCTACACCCACCCCCTCGCGCTCCTCCTCCAGCCTGCTGCCGCAGCCATGCGCGCGCATCGTAGCGAGGCCAACGCCGTAATTCAAAACCTCATGCGGCGACGCCTGGCCTTGAGGCCTCTCCTGTGCCTTCTGATTGCAATGAACACCCGCAGGAGAAGAAGCCGTTCTTCGGCAAAGCCATGCGCCAACTGGGAGCCAGCCGTCCGAAGCTCGCGCCGATGGCGGCTCGTCGACAATGCAATCGCTTCAGCGGGGGCGAAGCCAGCGGTCCTGCCCAATGGACAACCCACGGCCCTCACTCGCGGTGCACTCTGCGTGTCCTGTCACGCTCCCAGACGCTCCCACGTGCTTCCATCCTGGGGAGACCTCGAGGCGCTCTCTCAGCGCTCCCAGAGAGCTCTCCCAAGGCATTCCCAGAGGTCCGCCATGGAGGTGCTGCAGCAGCCATGCACGCGCATTGTAGCGAAGGGGTGCCAGACCCACCCGCTCGCGCTTCCTCTCTAGCCATGCGACATTCGCGCCGAAGGCGGCTGCGTCGACAATGCAATCGCCTCAGCGGGGGCGACGCCAACGGTCAAGCCCAACGGGCAATTCACGGCTCGCGCTCGCGGTGCACTCTGCGTGTCCTCTCGCGCTCCCAGACGCTCCCACGAGCTTCCATCCTTGGGAAAGGTCGAGGCGCTCCCCCAGCGCTCCCAGAGAGCGCACCCAAGGTATTCCCGGGGGTCTGCCATGGACGTGCTGCCGCAGCCATGCGCGCGCATCGTAGCGAGGGGGTGCCAGACCCACCCCCTCGCGCTCCTCCTCCCGCCTTCCGAAGCGTCGACAGCGTCTGCGTCGATGCTTGCAATCGCGTCAGCGGGGGCGACCTCAAAGCAAAACCCAAAGCCGCGGGCGAATACAACTGCCGTGCGCGTCGGCGTCAGCGAGGAGCCCGACGGCGCGGCTACTCGCTCGAGGCCCACGGGGGCCCATGGGATAGCCGCGCCAGCGCCCTCGCAGTGCTGCTTTCCAACGCCGAAGGCAAATTCGGACCCCTGTGGATGTGCTGCGCCAGCGGCAGCCGTCTACGACGGCGGCTGCAAGGGCAGCCAGGCCAACGGCAAAAGTCAATGCAGGAGGCCTAATGAAACCAGGGGCAATGCTGCGTCTGCGACAGGCCAACGCCGTAACTCAAAACCTCATGCGGCGACGCCTGGCCTTGAGGCCTCTCCTGTGCCTTCTGATTGCAATGAACACCCGCAGGAGAAGAAGCCGTTCTTCGGCAAAGCCATGCGCCAACTGGGAGCCAGCCGAATGCAGCTAAACCCACGGCCAAGATTGTTGGCCATGCGACGGCGCTGGCTCTTGCGCCCGCGCAAAGTGTTTGCGCGCGTACCAAGAACGCAATGCCAAAACCGCGTCGTCGTGCTCCCCGCGGAATATTCCCGGATAGCTCCTTGGAGAGCTGAGGGTTTCAGATAAGAAGCCGGCGGTGGGTGGTGAGGGAGACACGCCCACCTCAGCCGCTCCACGATCCCCGCAGCGACTCGCCGGAACTTGCAGCGGGTCCGGGAGCGTGGCTTCCTAGCGTTTCCCAATACGCGTGGCTCCAGGGTGCGCGAAGCGCTTCGGCAGAGCTTCGGAAGAGCTTCGGCAGTTCTTCCAGGCTCCTAGGCAGATCTTCCTTGCGCGCTTGGCAGGGCCCCACGCATCGTAAACGGCGCCCCTGCAAGCGTCTCCTGCGAGGTTTCCAGCGTCCCGCGCATCGTTTCAGGCGGCCTGGCAGAGGTCCCCGTGCGGCGTTCGCGCTTGGCTTCGCTATCCGGGTTTTGGACGCTTAAAGTTCGCATTCTTCGCACACTAAAACGAAAGCCCACCCGTAGCCCCCCTTGATAGGGGGTTGGGGGGAGAACCCCTAAACCCTAAAGGGCTTTACTGTGGGTGGTCTGGGGCGGGAGTGCAAGTTCATAGCGCGCGCGGCTTGGGCAGCGATCCCCCCAACAACCTTGATGTGGGGGGGATCGCAGCCAGCGCGCGCATGCGCCCATGCAGGCCCTAAACCCTAAACCCTAAACCCTAAACCCTAAACCCTAAACCCTAAACCCTAAACCCTAAACCCTAAACCCTAAACCCTAAACCCTAAACCTTAAACCCTAAACTGCAAGCCACGGGCGGTGCATCGTCAGAAGCCCGTGGCGCCTGGCCGAGCGATCAGCGAGTCCGCCCATGCGCGCACGCCGCACCGACGAAGCGCGTAGCGCTGAGGAGGATGCGCCCCCCCGCGGGGATGCCTCGTGAGTTCTGAGAGATGAATAGAACCCTTAACCCTAGGCCCAGCCAAAGGCTTCGCTGCGCGCGCCTACATCCCCTGGGGCTCCAAACCTATGAAAATACAGCATGCGGCGCTCTTTCGGCCGTCCGTGGGGCCGCAAACCATATGAAAATACAGTATGCGGCGTCCTTTCGGCTGGCGCACGTCCCAGGCGCTCCCAGGCGCTCCCAGGCGCTCCCAGGCGCTCCTAGGCGCTCCCCAGCGCTCCCAGGCGCTCCCAAGCGCTCCCAAGCGCTCCCAGGCGCTTCCAGGCGCTCCCAAGCGTTCCCAAGCGCTCCCCAGCGCTCCCAAGCGTTCCCAGGCGCTCCCAAGCGCTCCCCGGTGCTTTCGGCACGCTCCAAGGCGCTCCCAATGCACCCAGGCGCATGGCGCTCCCAGGCGCTCTCAGGCGCTCCCGGCAAGCTCCCAGGCGCTCCCCGGCGCTCCCTGGCGCTCCCAAGCGCTCCCAGGTACTCCCAAGCGCTCCCTGCACGCTCCCAGGCGCTCCCAGCCTGCTCAGGCGCTCCCTCCGCGCTCCCATGCGCTTCCTGGCGCCTCCGAGCGCTCCAGGGCGCTCCGAAGCACTCCCAGGCGCTCCGGCGCGCTCCCAGGCGCTCCCGGCACGCTCCCAGCACGCTCCCAAGCGCTCCCCGGCGTTCCAAGGCGCTCCCAAGCTCCCACAGGTGGTCCCAAGCGCTCCCTGGCGTTCCCAAGCGCGCTTCAGCAGTCCAAGCGGTCCCATGGCGCCCCCAAGCGCTTTCATGCATTCGCAAGCACTCGGCAGCGCTCCCTGGCGGCGCTTCCCGGCGCTCCCCCGCAATGCAGGTGCTGCCGCAGCCATGCGCGCGCATCGTAGCGAGGGGGTGCCAGACCCACCCCCTCGCGCTCCCTCTCTAGCCATGCGACATTCGCGCCGATGGCGGCTGCGTCGACAATGCACTCGCTTCAGCGGGGGCGACGCCAACGGTCCTGCCCAATGGACAACCCACGGCCCGCGCTCGCGGTGCACTCTGCGTGTCCTGTCACGCTTCCAGACGCTCCCACGTGCTTCCATCCTGGGGAAACCTCGACGCGCTCTCTCAGCGCTCCCAGAAAGCTCTCCCAAGGTATTCCAAGAACTCTGTCATGGAGGTGCTGCAGCAGCCATGCACGCGCATCGTAGCGAGGGGGTGCCACACCCACCCCCTCGCGCTCCCCATTCCAGCCACGCGAAATTCGCGCCGAGGGCGGCAGCGTCGACAATGCAATCGCTTCAGCGGGGGTGACGCCAACGGTCAAGCCCAACGGGCAATTCACGGCTCGCGCTCGCGGTGCACTCTGCGTGTCCTGTCGCGCTCCCAGACGCTCCCACGTGCTTCCATCCTGGGGAAAGGTCGAGGCGCTCCCCCAGCGCTCCCAGAGAGCTCCCCCAAGGCATTCCAGGGGGTCTGCCATGGACGTGCTGCCGCAGCCATGCGCGCGCATCGTAGCGAGGGGGTGCCACACCCACCCCCTCGCGCTCCTCCTCCTGCCTGCTGCCGCAGCCATGCGCGCGCATCGTAGCGAGGGGGTGCCAGACCCACCCCCTCGCGCTCCCTCTCCAGCCTGCGACATTCGCGCCGAAGGCGGCTGCGTCGACAATGCAATCGCTTCAGCGGGGGCGACGCCAACGGTCCTGCCCAATGGACAACCCACGGCCCGCACTCGCGGTGCACTCTGCGTGTCCTGTCACGCTCCCAGACGCTCCCGCGTGCTTCCATCCTGGGGAAACCTCGAGGCGCTCTCTCAGCGCTCCCAGAGAGCTCCCCCAAGGCATTCCAAGATCTGCCATGGAGGTGCTGCAGCAGCCATGCACGCGCATCGTAGCGAGGGGGTGCCACACCCACCGCCTCGCGCTCCCTCTTCCAGCCATGCGAAATTCGCGCCGAAGGCGGCTGCGTCGACAATGCAATCGCTCTTCAGCAGGGGCGACGCCAACGGTCTTGCCCAGCGGGCAATTCACGGCTCGCGCTCGCGGTGCACTTTGCGTGTCCTGTCGCGCTCCCAGACGCTCCCACGTGCCTCCATCCTGGGGAAAGGTCGAGGCGCTCCCCCAGCGCTCCCAGAGAGCTCCCCCAAGGCATTCCAGGGGGTCTGCCATGGACGTGCTGCCGCCGCCATGCGCGCGCATCGCATCGAGGGGGTGCCAGACCCACCCCCTCGCGCTCCTCCTCCCGCCTTCCGAAGCCCGCGTCGACAGCGTCTGCGTCGATGATTGCAATCGCTTCTGCGGGGGCGACCTCAAAGCAAAACCCAAAGCCGCGGGCGAATACACTGCCGTGCGCGTCGCCGTCAGCGAGGAGCCCGACGGCGCGGCTACTCGCTCGAGGCCATCGGGGGCCCATGGGGTTGCCGCGCCAGCGCCCTCGCAGTGCTGCTTTCCAACGCCGAAGCACATGCGGACCCCTGTGGATGTGCTGCGCCAGCGGCAGCCGTCTACGACGGCGGCTGCAAGGGCAGCCAGGCCAACGGCAAAAGCCAATGCAGGAGGCCAGCTGGAACCAGGGGCAATGCT
Organism: Prorocentrum cordatum; assembly: GCA_963575745.1. Lineage (NCBI taxonomy): Eukaryota > Dinophyceae > Prorocentrales > Prorocentraceae > Prorocentrum > Prorocentrum cordatum. Next base: position 194,459 of record CAUYUJ010018522.1, on the reverse strand, counting down.
GCGTCTGCGACAGGCCAACGCCGTAACTCAAAACCTCATGCGGCGACGCCTGGCCTTGAGGCCTCTCCTGTGCCTTCTGATTGCAATGAACACCCGCAGGAGAAGAATCCGTCCTTCGGCAAGCCATGCGCCAACTGGGAGCCAGCCGAATGCAGCTAAACCCACGGCAAAGATTGTTGGCCATGCGACGACGCTGGCTCTTGCGCCTGCGCAAAGCGCTTTGCGCGCGTACCAAGAACGCAATGCCAAAACCGCGTCGTCGTGCTCCCCGCGGAATATTCGCATTCGCACACAACACGAAAGCCCCCCTTGATAGGGGGGTTGGGGGGAGAAACCCTAAACCCTAAAGGGCTTTACTGTGGGTGGTCTGGGGCGGGAGTGCAAGTTCATAGCGCGCGCGGCTTGGGCAGCGACCCCCCCCAACAACCTTGATGTGGGGGGATCGCAGCCAGCGCGCGCATGCGCCAATGCAGGCCCTAAACCCTAAACCCTAAACCCTAAACCCTAAACCCTAAACCCTAAACCCTAAACCCTAAACCCTAAACCCTAAACCCTAAACTGCAGGCGCGGCCCTGGGGGCGCGCATCGCCACGCCTGTAAGGATCTGCTAGTGAGAGCGAGCTGCCAGTCGAGCTCACCGCCACAATCGGCCTGCCGGCCTGAGGCTGTGTCTCGCTCAGAAACACATAACCCCTAACCCGGGGCCGGATGCTCCCAAATCGCGGCCGGCCCTGGTGAGTTTAGGGTATTGGGCCGCGGGTTTAGGCTTTCCCTTAAAAACCATTGGATTTCCTTAGAAACTGCCCCAGAACGCCTGGCTTCGCTACGGAAGCGCGCTGCGGCGCTTAGATAGCCGAAATCGTAAAATTAGCGCTTGGGTTTGCCCGCCGCCGCGCTGGTCCCCCTTGTCGCGCCCGCATGTAGCCTCTCTGACATCCAAGCACTTGTATCGGCGCTTAAAAACCTCCGGATTTGCTTAAAACTGACCCCAGAACGCTTGGTTTCTCTGGAAGAGCGCGCTGGGGCAGGTTTTATTGCCGAAAGCGTAAATCCAATGGTCCAAAGGTTGTGTGCGTCCGCCGGCCAAAATCCTCCCTGATGCCGGCCGGCATCACGGAGGATTCTGGGGGGTACCCACAACGAGCTCCCCCGGGCTCCTTGGCTCCTTGTGAGCTCCCATAACGAGCTCCCCCAGGCTCCTTGTGGGCTCCCACAACGAGAGCCCCCGGGCTCCTTGTGGGCTCCCACAACGAGCTTCCCCCGGCTCCTTGTAGGCCTTCACAACGAGCGTCCCCGGGCTCCCGGTGGGCTTCCACAACGAGCTCCCCACGGCTCCTTATGGGCTCCCAAAACGAGCTCCCCCGGCCTCCTTGTGGGCCTCTACAACAAGCTCACCCCGGCTCCTTGCGAACCCCCACAACGAGCTCCCCCCGGCTCCTTGTGGGCCCCCACCACGAGCTCTCTCGGGCTCCTTGTGGGCTCCCACAAGGAGCCCGAGAGAGCTCCTTGTGGGCGCCCACAACGAGCTCTCCCGAGCCTTGTCGGCTCCCACAACAAGCTTCCCAGGCCTCCTTCTGGGCTCCCACTGGAGTTCCCACAACGAGCTTCCCGGAGCTCCTTGTGGGCACCCACAACGAGCTCACCCGAGCTCCTTGTGGGCCCCCACAACAAGCTCTCCAGGAGTCCTTCTGGGCTCCCGCAAACAAGCTCTCCCAGGCTCCTTGTGGGCTCCCACAACGAGCTTCCCGGAGCTCCTTGTGGGCGCTCACAACGAGCTCTCCCGGGATCCTTGTGGGCTCCCACAACAAGCTCCCCAGGACTCCTTCTGGGCTCCCGCAAACAAGCTCACCCAGACTCCTTGTGGGCTCCCACAGCGAGCTCCCTGGAGCTCCTTCTGGGCAAGGATCTTCCCGGGCGTCCGGCTCGAGCGCCGGCCCGGGTGCCGGAATCGGCCCGGAAGGGTTCCCGAGCGCCGGGAGCAAAAAATCAATATCTTCGAAAGCAAAATGTGTATTGGAGTGGCCTTTTTTGGCAGCGCCTCGGAATTCAATTTCCGGCGCCGGCTGGCGCCGGCGCCGGCGCCGGATCCGGCCCGGGCGCCGGCCCGGGCATCCAGCTCGAGCGCCGGCCCAGGTGCCGGAATCAGCCCGGAAGGGTTCTGGGCGCCGGGAGTAGAAAATCAATATTTTCGAAAGCAAAATGTGTCTTGGAGTGGCCTTTTTTCGGCACCGCCTCGGAATTCAATTTCCGGCGCCGGAACCGGCCCAGGCGCCAGCTAGTGCGCCCGGGCGTCCGGCTCGAGCGCCGGCCCAGGTGCCGGAATCGGCTCGGAAGGGTTCCCGGGCGCCGGGAGCAGAAAATCAATATTTTCGAAAGCAAAATGTGCATTGGAGTAGCCTTTTTTTCGGCACCGCCTCGGAATTCAATTTCCGGCGCCTTTGGCGCTTGCGCCAGATCCGGCCCAGGCGCGAGCATCCAGCGGACTTTGGCCGGCGGACGCGCACAACCTTTGGACCATTGGATTTACGCTTTCGAAAATAAAATTTGCCTCAGCGCGCTGTTCCAGAGAACCAAAGCGTTCTGGAGTTTTGGCCAAATCCGTAAGTTTTTAAGTGCCGATACAAGTGCATCGGTGTCAGAGAAGCCGCATGCGAACGCGACAAGGGATACCAGCGCGGCGGCAGGCAAACCCAAGCGCTAATTTTACAATTTCGGCTATCTAAGCGCCGACGAGCCCCACAAGCAGCCTCCTTGCGCTTCTGGTCTCCCACAACGAGCTCCCTCCGGGCTCCTTGCGGGCTCCCGCAACGAGCTAGAAAAGCTAATGCGCGCAACTAGTCACCCGCGCGGATCGAGGTCTCCCGGGCCAGCGCTCGAGCCGGACGCCCGGGGCGGCGCCCGAGCTGGCGCCCAGGCTATCCGGCGCTGGAATTTGAATTCCGAGGCGGTGCCGAAAAAGCGCACTCCAAGAGACATTTTTTCTTTCGAAAATATTGATTTTCTGTTCCTGGCGCCCAGGAAGCGTTCTGGGCCGATTCTGCACCTGGGCCGGCGCTCGAGCCGGATGCCCGGGCCGGCGCCCGGGCCGGAATTCCGAGGCGGTGCCGAAAAAAGGCCACTCCAATACACATTTTGCTTTCGAAAATATTGATTTTCTGCTCCCGGCGCTCGGGAACCCTTCCAGGCCGATTCTGGCACCCGGGCCGGCGCTCGAGCCGGACGCCCGGGCCGGTGCTCGAGCTGGCGCCCGGGCCGGTTCCGGCGCCGGAAATTGAATTCCAGGGCGGTGCCGAAAAAAAGCCATTCCAAGACACATTTTTCTTTCGAAAATATTGATTTTCTGCTCCCGGCGCCCAGGAACCCTTCCGGGCCGATTCCGGCACCTGGGCAGGCGCCGGAAATTGAATTCCGAGGCGGTGCCGAAAAAAGGCATCTCCAATACACATTTTGCTTTCGAAAATATTGATTTTCTGCTCCCGGCGCGCGGGGCCCTTCCGAGCCGATTCCGGCACCCGGGCCGGCGCTCGAGCCGGACGCCCGGGCCGGCGCCCGAGCTGGCGCCCGGGCCGGTTCCGGCGCCGGAAATTGAATTCCGAGGCGGTGCCGAAAAAAGGCCACTCCAAGAAACATTTCTCTTTTGAAAATATTGATTTTCCGTCCCGGCGCCCAGGAACCCTTCTGGGCCGATTTGGCACCTGGGCCGGCGCTCGAGCCGGATAAGAAGACTCAATTCAGAAGACGCAAAAGGCTCATAAGACTCAGAAGACTCGTAAAGCCACTCACTCTTGCCGACGCCTGCACACTTCCCCCCTTGCTAGGGGGGAGCGAGGGGGGTAGACCACCCTAAACCCTAAAAGCAATGACTCTGGGCGGATGGGGCGGGACTCAACGCACCCATCCATCCCCCCCTACACCCTGGTGAGGGGGGGATAGGATGGTTCTGCTCGGAAACCCTAAACTGCAGGCGCGGACCTGGGGGCGCGCACCGCCACGCCTGTAAGGATCTGCTAGTGAGAGCGAGCTGCAAGTCGAGCTCACCGCGACCATAGGCCTGCCGGCCCGAGGCGGTGCTTCGCTTGCACAATGATAACCCCTAACCCTCGGCCGGATGCTCGCGGATACCGCTCAACTTCTCCCCCAGAGCTCTCCCCCAGAGCTCTCCCCCAGATCTCTCCCCCAGAGCTCTCCCCAGAGCTCCCCCCCAGAGCTCTCCCCCAGAGCTCCCCTCCAGGGCTTCCCCCCAGAGCTCTCCCCCAGAGCTCTCCCCCAGAGCTCTCCCCCAGAGCTCTCCCCCAGAGCTCTCCCCCAGAGCTCCCTCCCAGAGCTCTCCCCCAGAGCTCTCCCCCAGAGCTCTCCCCCAGAGCTCTCCCCCGGAGCTCTCCCCCAGAGCTCTCCCCCAGAGCTCTCCCCAAGAGCTCTCCCCCAGAGCTCTCTCCCAGAGCTCTCCCCCAGAGCTCTCCCCCAGAGCTTTCTCCCAGAGCTCTCCCCCAGAGCTCTCCCCCAGAGCTCTCCCCCAGAGCTCTCCCCCAGAGCTCTCCCCCAGAGCTCTCCCCCAGAGCTCTCCCCCAGAGCTCTCCCCCGGAGCTCTCCCCCAGAGCTCTCCCTCCAGAGCTCTCCCCCAGAGCTCCCCCCCAGAGCTCCCCTCCAGAGCTCTTGGCGTGAAGGAGCCCCCAGAGGATCGTTCCCAGGGTAGTGAACAAAACATATCCTCAAGAGCGTGCGCAGACCTCTCTGGGAGAGCTAAACCAAGGAAAATTACCGATATACCGGATTCACATTCCCCCGGGCTCCGGCGCGGTGCCGGCTCGGGCTCTGATTCCGGCTCGGGCTCCGAACTTGGGCGAAACTCCGAGCTCGGGCTGGCTCGGTGGGCGACTGTGGCGCCGGTCTGCGTTCTCCTGTGGGCTTGGTTTGTGTCCCTTGGGTGCTCCTTTGGCCGCAGACTCTCTCAAGGGTGTCTGTTTCGAGCTCCCTTGAATGCTGTTTCGGCCGCGGGCTCTCTCAAGCGTGTCTGTTTCGAGCTCCCTTGGGTGCTGCTTCGGCCGCGGGCTCTCTCAAGCCGTCTGTTTCGAGCTCCCTTGGGTGCTGCTTCGGCCGCGGGCTCTCTCAAGCGCGTCTGTTTCGAGCTCTCTTGGGTGCTCCTTTGGCCGCGGGCTCTCTCAAGGGTGTCTGTTTCGAGCTCCCTTGGGTGCTGTTTCGGCCGCGGGCTCTCTCAAGCGTGTCTGTTTCGAGCTCCCCTGGGTGCTGCTTCGGCCGCGGGCTCTCTCAAGCCGTATGTTTCGAGCTCCCTTGGGTGCTGCTTCGGCCGCGGGCTCTCTCAAGCGCGTCTGTCTCGAGCTCCCTTGGCTGCTCCTTTGGCCGCGGACTCTCTCAAGGGTGTCTGTTTCGAGCTCCCTTGAGTGCTGTTTCGGCCGCGGGCTCTCACCAGCGCGTCTGTTTCGAGCTCCCCTGGTGCTGCTTCGGCCGCGGGCTCTCTCAAGCGCGTCTGTTTCGAGCTCGCTTGGGTGCTGCTGCGGCCGGGGGCTTTCTCAAGCGCGTCTGTTTCGAGCTCCCTTGGGTGCTCCTTTGGCCGCAGACTCTCTCAAGGGTGTCTGTTTCGAGCTCCCTTGGGTGCTGTTTCGGCCGCGGGCTCTCTCAAGCGTGTCTGTTTCGAGCTCCCCTGGATGCTGCTTCGGCCGCGGGCTTTCTCAAGCGCGTATGTTTCGAGCTCCCTTGGATGCTCTTGTGGCCGCGGACTCTCTCAAGGGTGTCTGTTTCGAGCTCCCTTGGGTGCTGCTTCGGCCGCGTGCTCTCTCAAGCGCGTCTGTTTCGAGCTTTTTGGTGCTGCTTCGGCCGCGGGCTCTCTCAAGCGCGTCTCTTTCGAGCTGCCTTGGGTGCTGCTTTGGCCGCGGACTCTCTCAAGGGTGTCTGTTTCGAGCTCCCTTGGGTGCTGTTTCGGCCGCGGGCGCTCTCAAGCGTGTCTGTTTCGAGCTCCCTTGGGTGCTCCTTTGGCCGCAGACTCTCTCAAGGGTGTCTGTTTCGAGCTCCCTTGGGTGCTGCTTCGGCCGCGGGCTCTCTCAAGCGCGTTTGTTTCGAGCTCCCTTGGGTGCTCCTTTGCCCGCGGACTCTCTCAAGGGTGTCTGTTTCGAGCTCCCTTGGATACTGTTTCGGCCGCGGGCTCTCTCAAGCGTGTCTGTTTCGAGCTCCCTTGGGTGCTGCTTCGGCCGCGGGCTCTCTCAAGCCGTCTGTTTCGAGCTCCCTTGGGTGCTGCTTCGGCCGCGGGCTCTCTCAAGCGCGTCTGTTTCGAGCTCCCTTGGGTGCTCCTTTGGCCGCGGACTCTCTCAAGGGTGTCTGTTTCGAGCTCCCTTGAGTGCTGTTTCCGCCGCGGGCTCTCACAAGCGCGTCTCTTTCGAGCTCCCCTGGGTGCTGCTTCGGCCGCGTGCTCTCTCAAGCGCGTCTGTTTCGAGCTCCCTTGGGTGCTGCTGCGGCCGGGGGCTCTCTCAAGCGCGTCTGTTTCGAGCTCCCTTGGTGCTCCTTTGGCCGCAGACTCTCTCAAGGGTGTTGTTTCGAGCTCCCTTGGGTGCTGTTTCGGCCGCGGGCTCTCACAAGCGCGTCTGTTTCGAGCTCCCTCTGGGTGCTGCTTCGGCCGCGGGCTCTCTCAAGCGCGTCTGTTTCGAGCTCCCCTGGGTGCTGGTTCGGCCGCGTGCTCTCTCAAGCGCATCTGTTTCGAGCTCCCCTGGGTGCTGCTTCGGCCGCGTGCTCTCTCAAGCGCGTCTGTTTCGAGCTTTTTGGTGCTGCTTCGGCCGCGGGCTCTCTCAAGCGCGTCTGTTTCGAGCTGCCTTAGGTGCTGCTTTGGCCGCGGGCTCTCTAAAGCGGTCTGTTTCGAGCTCTTTTCGGTGCTGCTTTGGCCGCGGGCTCTCTCAAGCGCGTCTTTTTCGAGCTTCCTTTGGTGCTGCTTCTCTCGCCACCGCACGCGCACTCTCGCTCCCGCAGCGCTCACGCGCGTCGCAGAGCCGACGTCCGCCGACCCCACGAACAACGGCGCCCCCGCGAACTCTCGGCAAGGCGCAGTTGTGCCCTCTTCCGCGGACTTGCACCAGGAACGCGGAAGCTCGCAGTCGAGGGGGGCTTCCGCGCGGGAGTAGCCGCCGCGCCGCGCCGAGTCCGCGAGCGAGAAAGCCCGTCGGACCCCGCGCGCGGCGCGGCGCCCACTGCCGCGCGGAAACCCAGGGGGCCACGTCCAGCCTCCACGCGGCGGCCCCTGGGGAAGGCTACGCGGGCGACTCTGCACCCGCAAGGGTCGCGGTCGCGCGCGTAACTTTCGCGAAGGACGACTCTCGAATCGCGCTAATGCTGACATATCTGTTTCTGGGACGCACATCACTCACTCAGGCTGACGCCAGCACTCCTTCCCCCCTTGATAGGGGGGAGCGTGGGAGGTAGATCCCTAAACCCTAAAAGCAATGACTCTGGGTGGATGGGGTGGGACAGAACGCATCCATCCATCCCCCCCTACCTCCTGAGGAGGGGGGGATAGGATGGTTCTGCGCAGAAACCCTAAACCCTAAACCCTAAACCCTAAACCCTAAACCCTAAACCCTAAACCCTAAACCCTAAACTGCAAGCCACGGGCGGTGCATCGTCAGAAGCCCGTGGCGTCTGGCCGAGCGCTCAGCGAGCCTGCCCATACAGCGTGCGCCGCACCGACGAAGCGGCGATAGCCGCTGAGGAGGAATTCGCACGCCGCGCGGTGCATCCCCGTGGTGTTCTCCTAAGAAAAGGAACCCCTAACCCTCAGCCCTAGCAAGCGGGTCCCCTGCGGTCCGCTACATCCCCTGGGGCTCCAAACCTATGAAAATACAGCATGCGGCGCCCTTTCGGCCGTCCGTGGGGCCGCAAACCATATGAAAATACAGCATGCGGCGCCCTTTCGGCTGGCGCACGTCCCAGGCGCTCCCAAGCGCTCCCAAGCGCTCCCAGGTGCTCCCATAAATTCCCAAGCGTTCCCAAGCGCCCCCAAGCGCTCCCAGGCGCTCCCCGGAGCTCCCAAGCGTTCCCAGACGCTCCCAGGCGCTCCGAGGCGCTCCCAGGAGCTCCCAGGCGCTCCCCGGCGCTTTCGGCACGCTCCCAAGCGCTCCCAGGCGCATGGCGCTCCCAGGCGCTCCCAGGCGCTCCCGGCACGCTCCCAGGCGCTCCCTGGCGCTCCCAGCATGCTCTCAGGCGCTCCCAAGCGCCCCCAAGCGCTCCCAGGCGCTTTCAGGTACTCCCAAGCGCTCCCGGCACGCTCCCAGGCGCTCCCAACATGCTCAGGCGCTCCCTGCGCGCTCCCAAGCGCTCCTTGGCGCTTCCGAGCGCTCCGGCGCGCTCCCAAGCACTCCCAGGCGCCCCGGCACGCTCCCAGCACGCTCCCAAGCGCTCCCAGGCGTTCCCAGGCGCTCCCAGGCACTCCCAAGCTCCCACAAGTGCTCCCAAGCGCTCCCTGGCGCTCCCAAGCGCGTTTGAGCAGTCCAAGCGGTCCCATGGCGCTCCCAAGCGTTTCCATGCATTCGCAAGCGCTCGGCAGCGCTCCCTGGCGGCACTTCCCGGCGCTCCCCCGCCATGCAGGTGCTGCCGCAGCCATGCGCGCGCGTCGTATCGAGGGGGTGCCAGACCCACCCCCTCGCGCTCCCCCTCCAGCCATGCGAAATTCGCGCCGAAGGCGGCTGCGTCGACAATGCAATCGCTTCAGCGGGGGCGACGCCAACGGTCAAGCCCAACGGACAATTCACGGCTCGCACTCGCGGTGCACTCTGCGTGTCCTGTCGCGCTGCCAGACGCTCCCACGTACTTCCATCCTGGGGAAAGGTCGAGGCGCTCCCCCAGCGCTCCCAGAGAGCTCCCCCGAGGCATTCCAGAGGGTCTGCCATGGACGTGCTGCCGCAGCAATGCGCGCGCATCGTAGCGAGGGGGCGCCAGACCCACCCCCTCGCGCTCCTCCTCCCGCCTTCCGAAGCTCGCGCCGACAGCGTCTGCGTCGATGATTGCAATCGCTTCAGCGGGGGCGGCCTCGAAGGCGAAACCCGAAGCCGCGGGCGAATGCAACTGCCGTGCGCGTCGCCGTCAGCGAGGAGCCCAACGGCGCGGCCACTCGCTCGAGGCCCACGGGAACCCATGGGATTGCCACGGAAGCGCCCTCGCAGTGCTGCTTTCCTACGCCGAAGGCAAATGCCAGACCCCTGTGGATCTGCTGCGCCAGCGGCAGCCCAACGGCGAAGCTCCCTGCCGAAGGCGCAAACGGCTGCCTCATCGACGAGGCGAGCTGGCGCGCCAGCGCCATGCACCCTGCGCGCGCGTTCGCATGGGCGCGCATTGCCACGGCCGCGGCCGCGCGCGCTTCCCAGCATTCGCAGCCCAGTGTCACAACCCAGCGCCGACAGCAAAAGCGACAACACATGGGCATGCTGCGCCAGCGGCAGCCCAACGGCGAGGCTAATCGCCGCCATCGCCAACGGCTGCCTCTTCGACGGGACAACGAGCCGAAGCGCCGCCTACGCCACGCGCCCTGCGCGCGTGCTCACATGGATGCGCAGTGCCACGGCCGCGTCGGCGATCGCCTGCGCGCGCCACTTCGACAGCCCCCCGTGATAGGGGGGTTGGGGGGAGAAACCCTAAACCCTAAAAGGCTTCACTCTGGGTGGTCTGGGGCGGGAGTGCGACTAACCGTGGCGCGCGCGGCTTGGGCAGCGATCCCCCCCAACAACCTTGATGTGGGGGGGATCGCAGCCAGCGCGCGCTTGCGCCAATGCAGGCCCTAAACCCTAAACTGCAAGCCACGGGCGGTGCATCGTCAGAAGCCCGTGGCGCCTGGCCGAGCGATCAGCGAGTCCGCCCATGCGCGCGCGCCGCACCGACGAAGCGCGTAGCGCTGAGGAGGATGCGCTCCCCCGCGGGGATGCCTCGTGAGTTCTGAGAGATGAATAGAACCCTTAACCCAAAACCTAGCCGTTGGCTTCGCTGCGCGCGCCTACATCCCCTGGGGCTCCAAACCTATGAAAATACAGCATGCGGCGCCCTTTCGGCCGTCCGTGGGGCCGCAAACCATATGAAAATACAGCATGCGGCGTCCTTTCGGCTGGCGCGCGCTCCAGGTGCTCCCAAGCGCTCCCAGGCGCTCCCAGGCGCTCCCAAGCGTCCCAGGCGCTCCCAAGCGCTCCCAAGCGCTCCCAGGCGCTCCCAGGCGCTCCCAAGCGTTCCCCGGCGCTCCCAGGCGTTCCCAGGCGCTCCCAGCGCTCCCAAGCGCTCCCAGGCGCTCCCGGCACGCTCCCAAGCGCTCCCAAGCGCTCCCAAGCGCATGGCGCTCCCAGGCGCTCTCAGGCGCTCCCGGCACGCTCCCAGGCGCTCCCAGGCGCTCCCTGGCGCTCCCAAGCGCTCCCAAGTACTCCCAAGCGCTCCCTGCACGCTCCCAGGCGCTCCCAGCCTGCTCAGGCGCTCCCTGCGCGCTCCCACGCGCTCCCTGGCGCCTCCGAGCGCTCCGGGGCGCTCCGAAGCACTCCCAGGCGCTCCGGCGCGCTCCCAGGCGCTCCCGGCACGCTCCCAGCACGCTCCCAAGCGCTCCCAGGCGTTCCCATGCGCTCCCAAGCTCCCACAGGTGGTCCCAAGCGCTCCCCGGCGTTCCCAAGCGCGTTTAAGAAGTCCAAGCGGTCCCATGGCGCTCCCAAGCGTTTTCCTGCATTCGCAAGCACTCGGCAGCGCTCCCTGGCGGCGCTTCCCGGCGCTCCCCCGCCATGCAGGTGCTGCCGCAGCCATGCGCGCGCATCGTAGCGAGGGGGTGCCAGACCCACCCCCTCGCGCTCCCCCTCCAGCCATGCGAAATTCGCGCCGAAGGCGGCTGCGTCGACACTGCAATCGCTTCAGCGGGAGCGACGCCAACGGTCGAACCCAACGGATAATTCACGGCTCGCAATCGCGGTGCACCCTGCGTGTCCTGTCACGCTCCCAGACGCTCCCACGTGCTTCCATCCTGGGGAAACCTCGAGGCGCTCTCTCAGCGCTCCCAGAGAGCTCTCCCAAGGCATTCCAAAAGGTCCGCCATGGAGGTGCTGCAGCAGCCATGCACGCGCATCGTGGCGAGGGGGTGCCATACCCACCCCCTCGCGCTCCCCCTTCCAGCCATGCGAAATTCGCGCCGAAGGCGGCTGCGTCGACAATGCAATCGCTTCAGCGGGGGCGACGCCAACGGTCAAGCCGAACGGGCAATTCACGGCTCGCGCTTGCGGTGCACTCTGCGTGTCCTGTCACGCTCCCAGACGCTCCCACGTGCTTCCATCCTGGGGAAAGGTCGAGGCGCTCTCTCAGCGCTCCCAGAGAGCTCCCCCAAGGCATTCCAGGGGGTCTGCCATGGACGTGCTGCCGCAGCCACGCGCGCGCATCGTAGCGAGAGGGTGCCAGACCCACCCCCTCGCGCTCCTCCTCCCGCCTTCCGAAGCTTGCGTCGACAGCGTCTGCGTCGATGATTGCAATCGCTTCAGCGGGGGCGACCTCAAAGCAAAACCCAAAGCCGCGGGCGAATGCAACTGCCGCGCGCGTCGCCGTCAGCGAGGAGCCCAACGGCGCGGCTACTCGCTCGAGGCCCACGGGGGCCCATGGGATTGCCGCGCCAGCGCCCTCGCAGTGCTGCTTTCCAACGCCGAAGGCAAATGCGGATCCCTGTGGATCTGCTGCGCCAGCAGCAGCCGTCTACGACGGCGGCTGCAAGGGCAGCCAGGCCAACGGCACAAGCCAAGGGCCTATTGGAACCAGGGGCAATGCTGCGTCTGCGACAGGCCAACGCCGCAACTCAAAACCTAATGCGGCGACGCCTGGCCTTGAGGCCTCTCCTGTGCCCCAAGCGCTCCCCGGCGCTTTCGGCGCGCTCCCAAGCGCTCCCCAGCACTCCCAGGCGCATGGGGCTCCCAGGCGCTCTCAGGCGCTCCCGGCACGCTCCCAGGCGCTCCCCGGCGCTCCCTGGCGCTCCCAAGCGCTCCCAGGTACTCCCAAGCGCTCCCTGCACGCTCCCAGGCGCTCCCAGCCTGCTCAGGCGCTCCCTGCGCGCTCCCACGCGCTCCCTGGCGCCTCCGAGCGCTCCGGGGCGCTCCGAAGCACTCCCAGGCGCTCCGGCGCGCTCCCAAGCGCTCCTGGCACGCTCCCAGCACGCTCCCAAGCGTTCCCATGCGCTCCCAAGCTCCCAGAAGTGGTCCCAAGCGCTCCCCGGCGTTTCCAAGCGCGCTTACGAAGTCCAAGCTGCCCCATGGCGCTCCCAAGCGTTTTCATGCATTCGCAAGCACTCGGCAGCGCTCCCTGGCGGCGCTTCCCGGCGCTCCCCCGCAATGCAGGTGCTGCCGCAGCCGTGCGCGCGCATCGTAGCGAGGGGGTGCCAGAGCCGCCCCCTCGCGCTCACTCTCCGGCCGTGCGACATTCGCGCCGAAGGCGGCTGCGTCGACAATGCACTCGCTTCAGCGGGAGCGACGCCAACGGTCCTGCCCAATGGACGACCCACGGCCCGCACTCGCGGTGCATTCTGTGTGTCCTGTCACGCTCCCAGATGCTCCCACGTGCTTCCAGAGGCGCTCTCTCAGCGCTCCCAGAGAGCTCTCCCAAGGCATTCCAAGAGGTCCGCCATGGAGGTGCTGCAGCAGCCATGCACGCGCATCGTAGCGAGGGGGTGCCAGACCCACCCGCTCGCGCTTCCTCTCCAGCCATGCGACATTCGCGCCGAAGGCGGCTGCGTCGACAATGCAATCGCCTCAGCGGGGGCGACGCCAACGGTCAAGCCCAACGGGCAATTCACGGCTCGCGCTTGCGGTGCACTCTGCGTGTCCTGTCACGCTCCCAGACGCTCCCACGTGCTTCCATCCTTGGGAAAGGTCGAGGCGCTCCCCCAGCGCTCCCAGAGAGCTCACCCAAGGTATTCCAGGGGGTCTGCCATGGACGTGCTGCCGCAGCCATGCGCGCGCATCGTAGCGAGGGGGTGCCAGACCCACCCCCTCGCGCTCCTCCTCCCGCCTTCCGAAGCTCGCGTCGACAGCGTCTGCGTCGATGCTTGCAATCGCTTCAGCGGGGGCGACCTCAAAGCAAAACCCAAAGCCGCGGGCGAATGCAACTGCCGTGCGCGTCGCCGTCAGCGAGGAGCCCGACGGCGCGGCTACTCGCTCGAGGCCCACGGGGGCCCATGGGATTGCCGCGCCAGCGCCCTCGCAGTGCTGCTTTCCAACGCCGAAGGCAAATTCGGACCCCTGTGGATGTGCTGCGCCAGCGGCAGCCGTCTACGACGGCGGCTGCAAGGGCAACCAGGCCAACGGCAAAAGCCAATGCAGGAGACCTATTGGAACCAGGGGCAATGCTGCGTCTGCGACAGGCCAACGCCGTAATTCAAAACCTCATGCGGCGACGCCTGGCCTTGAGGCCTCTCCTGTGCCTTCTGATTGGAATGAACACCCGCAGGAGAAGAAGCCGTTCTTCGGCAAAGCCATGCGACAACTGGGAGCCAGCCGAATGCAGCTAAACCCACGGCCAAGATTGTTGGCCATGCGACGACGCTGGCTCTTGCGCCCGCGCAAAGAGCTTTGCGCGCGTACCAAGAACGCAATGCCAAAACCGCGTCGTCGTGCTCCCCGCGGAATATTCGCATTCGCACACAACACGAAAGCCCCCCTTGATAGGGGGGTTGGGGGGAGAAACCCTAAACCCTAAAGGGCTTTACTGTGGGTGGTCTGGGGCGGGAGTGCAAGTTCATAGCGCGCGCGGCTTGGGCAGCGATCCCCCCCAACAACCTTGATGTGGGGGGGATCGCAGCCAGCGCGCGCATGCGCCAATGCAGGCCCTAAACCCTAAACCCTAAACCCTAAACCCTAAACCCTAAACCCTAAACCCTAAACCCTAAACCCTAAACCCTAAACCCTGCAGGCGCGGCCCTGGGGGCGCGCATCGCCACGCCTGTAAGGATCTGCTAGTGAGAGCGAGCTGCCAGTCGAGCTCACCGCCACAATCGGCCTGCCGGCCTGAGGCTGTGTCTCGCTCAGAAACACATAACCCCTAACCCGGGGCCGGATGCTCCCAAATCGCGGCCGGCCCTGGTGAGTTTAGGGTATTGGGCCGCGGGTTTAGGCTTTCCCTTAAAAACCATTGGATTTCCTTAGAAACTGCCCCAGGACGCTTGGCTTCGCTACGGAAGCGCGCTGCGGCGCTTAGATAGCCGAAATCGTAAAATTAGCGCTTGGGTTTGCCCGCCGCCGCGCTGGTCCCCCTTGTCGCGCTCGCATGCAGCCTCTCTGATATCCAAGCACTTGTATCGGCGCTTAAAAACCTCCGGATTTGCTTAAAACTGACCCCAGAACGCTTGGTTTCTCTGGAAGAGCGCGCTGGGGCAGGTTTTATTGCCGAAGGCGTAAATCCAATGGTCCAAAGGTTCTGTGCGTCCGCCGGCCAAAATCCTCCCTGATGCGGCATCACGGAGGATTCTGGGGGGTACCCACAACGAGCTCCCCCGGGCTCCTTGGCTCCTTGTGGGCTCCCATAACGAGCTCCCCCAGGCTCCTTGTGGGCTCCCACAACGAGACCCCCTTCCCCCCAGAGCTCTCCCCCAGAGCTCCCCCCAGAGCTCTCCCCCAGAGCTCTCCCCCAGAGCTCTCCCCCAGAGCTCTCCCCCAGAGCTCCCTCCCAGAGCTCTCCCCCAGAGCTCTCCCCCAGAGCTCTCCCCCAGAGCTCTCCCCCGGAGCTCTCCCCCAGAGCTCTCCCCCAGAGCTCTCCCCAAGAGCTCTCCCCCAGAGCTCTCTCCCAGAGCTCTCCCCCAGAGCTCTCCCCCAGAGCTTTCTCCCAGAGCTCTCCCCCAGAGCTCTCCCCCAGAGCTCTCCCCCAGAGCTCTCCCCCAGAGCTCTCCCCCAGAGCTCTCCCCCAGAGCTCTCCCCCAGAGCTCTCCCCCGGAGCTCTCCCCCAGAGCTCTCCCTCCAGAGCTCTCCCCCAGAGCTCCCCCCCAGAGCTCCCCTCCAGAGCTCTTGGCGTGAAGGAGCTCCCAGAGGATCGTTCCCAGGGTAGTGAACAAAACATATCCTCAAGAGCGTGCGCAGACCTCTCTGGGAGAGCTAAACCAAGGAAAATTACCGATATACCGGATTCACATTCCCCCGCCCGCGCGGGCCTAGGTCGCACGCGTAACTTTCGCGAAGGACGACTCTTCTCATTCATCCCTGGTACGCGGCCACTCACTCTTGCCGACGCCTGCACACTTCCCCCCTTGCTAGGGGGGAGCGAGGGGGGTAGACCACCCTAAACCCTAAAAGCAATGACTCTGGGCGGATGGGGCGGGACTCAACGCACCCATCCATCCCCCCCTACACCCTGGTGAGGGGGGGATAGGATGGTTCTGCTCGGAAACCCTAAACCCTAAACCCTAAACCCTAAACCCTAAACCCTAAACCCTAAACCCTAAACCCTAAACCCTAAACCCTAAACCCTAAAAACCCTAAACCCTAAACCCTAAACCCTAAACCCTAAACCCTAAACCCTAAACCCTAAACCCTAAACCCTAAACCCTAAACCCTAAACCGGTCTGAACTCGGTTTGATATTCGAGCTGGGTTGCCAAACTATTGGTTTTGTTAGAGTCATCTTGAGAGTGCTGTCGATTTACGCACGTAACTACGGCTGTAGGAGAGCTACAGAGCTCGCAAAGAAGACAATTCAGAAGCATCGGGGGCGTTCGGCTGTTGCATCGAGAGGTCTGAAATCACCTGGGCTGAAAAACTATTCGTTCTCTGCTCTTTGTTCTACATTATATATTGTCAGGAAGCTCTACGAGTCCCCCGGCGGTAAGAAAGGTTGACGGTATACCGCTGGCGCCCAGTTGGTCGACCCATATTTGAAATATACTGGACTATT
The DNA here is from genome assembly GCA_963575745.1 of Prorocentrum cordatum. Taxonomy (NCBI): domain Eukaryota; class Dinophyceae; order Prorocentrales; family Prorocentraceae; genus Prorocentrum; species Prorocentrum cordatum. The sequence continues at coordinate 178,590 of CAUYUJ010018522.1, read as the reverse complement.
GATTTTGAGAAAGCAGAGTTTTAATTTGTAAAAGGTTATGAGAGCCTCTGTGTCTTATGAGCGCTCTAGGCGCATTTTCACTTTCAAAACACTTGGCATAAGATTCAGACGCGAAAAGATAATTTTCAATTTTCTGAGAAATACCTCTCTCTTTAGAAGCTGAGCTCGTCCACGCGTGAGATGAGGTCTACGGGGTTACCGGCGGTGACCAGGTTGATTGCTCACCGCCGGCGCCAGTAATTCGTGTGCGGCGGGGGCTAGTTGACAAAAAAAACCATAGAAGTGTTTCATAAGTTTGCTCAGTTCAAATTATTATCCGTAAGAGCCCTAGTATATTTCCTCATCTTCGATCTTATTCCTGCTCGCCATAATCTCAGCTGGATCGGAAACATATTACTGCCGAGAAGGATGTGTGCGGGAACAACTGTTCAGTGTTATCTTGGCAGGTGCTGTCCGTTATTCTTATTTCAACTCGTGCTGTGAAAAAGCTACAGCGTTCGCAATCGAAAGGGCATCATCATGCACTAGCGCCAAGCAGATGTCCAATCTCGCTCTATTCTCCGAGCTGGGTCCGGTAACCTATTCATTTCTAGCATATTTTCCAGAGAGGATGGTTACTTTCTCGATATAACGAGCTGCAGATGTGCTACAGACCTTTTCGGCAGAGCAATCGAGAGAAGCATCAGAAAGGCTAGTCTGCAGTATTTAGATGCTGAACTTGGTCCGCTACCATATCTGGTCAGAAAAACTATTTGCATTCTAGTATTTTTCGAGATGACGATAATTTTCTTGATGTAGCTCGAGCTGCAATTGAGCTACAGAGCTGTTCGGCCCAGCAATCGCAAGGAAGTCATCAGGAGCGCTACTTGAATGTATCCAGATGCGTCCTCAGGGTTCGAAGCGCTATTCGTACTCTGCTAATTTTCAATGATGAGTTCATGGATGTAACCCGAGCTGCAGATGTGCTGCAAGCTGTTTGCAACAGGATTCGAAAGAAAATGATTAAACGCGCTAGTCTCGAGCATCTAGATGCCCGAACTCAGTCTGCTACCAGAGCTGGATCCGGAAAACTAATTTGTACTCTGCTAAATCGTCACTCTGTTCCCTCTCCACCCTTCTCGTCATTCTGCTCCCCTCCTTCGCCCTCCTTCTCCTCTGCCTGCTCCTTCTTTCCCTACTCTTTCTCTTCCTCAGCCTTCCCCATTTGCTTCTCCTCGTCACTGCTTCTTCACGCGCCCTGCTCCATGAAACCGCGCCCTCACGCGCGCGGAGTGAGAGATCGCCGCGCCTGCGTTCAATGGAAAGATATGACTTGTAGAGCTTCCCCAGCGGTGTTCCGGCGCGCTGGGGGGCTAGTTGGCAAAAACATTTCGACGGAAGTTTTGCATGATTTTGCTCCGTTTTACATTTTATTCGTTCGGGATCTTATTCTCGCTCGCCATCTTCATCTCAGGTTGATCGGGTACATATTTCTGTCAAAAAGTACTCTGGCGGGATCGGCTGTTTAGTGTCATCTTGGCAGGTGCTGTCGGTTTTCTTCACTTAATTCGAGCTGTAGAAAAGTTACAGAGCACTTTGGCACAGCAATCGAAAGGGAATCAGCAGGCGCACTAGTCCCAAGTATCGAGAGGTTCGAACTCGGTCTTCTACCAGAGCAGGGTCCGAACACCGTGTCGTACTCTGTTAAATTTTTTAGAGATGATGATGAGGTACTTGATGTAAATCGAGCTGCAGTTGTGCTACAGAGCTGCTCAGCACAGCAATCGAAGTATAATCTGCAGAAGGGCTAGTCTCAAGTATCTAGATGTCCGAAATCGGTCTGCTACCATAGCTGAGTCAGAAAAAACTGTTCGTGATCTGCTATTTCTTTAGAGCTAATCCTGAGTTTCTTGATGTAACTCGAGTTGCAGATTAGCTACAGAGCTGTTAGGCACAGCAATCGAAAGACAAATCTTGAGGAGCGCCACTCGGAAGTATCTAGATGCCCGAACTGGGTCTGCTGCCACAGCTGGGTCAGAAAGAATATTCTTTTTTCTTCGGATCGGATCTTGAATTTATGGATGCAGCTCGAGCTGTAGATGAGCTACAGAGCTGTTTGGCACAGCAATCGAAAGAAAATCATCAGACTTGCTAGTCTCGAGTATCTAGATGCCCAAACTCGGTCTGCTACCAGAGGCAACTATTTGTACTCTGCTACATAATTTCGCCCGCGAGTTCGGCCTCGCCCCAGGTTCGCTCTCGACCTCGGCGCGGGATGGGACCTGAACGTTCCCACAGACAAGAATGAGGCGGCACGGCTCCAGGCTAGTGATCGGCCTATGCTCCTCATTGGCTCTCCACGCTGTACAGCGTGGACCACACTCTTGAACTTTGGACAGGTGAACCAGGACACGCTCGACGGCCTCATGGCGGAGGCCATCGACCACATGGGCACCTGCGTGAAGATGTGCGACGAGCAGCTGGGCAACGGGCGCTGCTTCTTGCACGAGGCACCGCACTCGGCGAGGTCCTGGCACGTTAAGGGCATCCAGGACCTCCCTTGCAGGAGCGACGTCCTCCACGTCGTCAACGATGAGTGCGAGGCAGGGCAGACGGTCCCCGTCAAGCAGCCCGACGGGATCGCGAAAAACATGACGGTCCAGGGCCGCACGGGCTGGATCACCCCCGGTGGGTCGACGTGAACAAGGGCGACCGGAACAACATGAATGTTCGGTCGAGGCTCTGCGCGAAGGAGTTCAAGTGGAAGAAACCCTGGCTCGAGGATGCGTTCGCTGGTACACCGCCGCGGGAAGGCGTCAAGATGGTGCTGAGCAAGGCCATGACCAATACCAGGAGCCCCAACGGCGGCTTCCTGGACATTTCGAGGGCGCGCTTCCACCCAGCGGCGAAGCGCAAGCTGTTCATTCGCATCCCTCCTGAAGATGGTGGGGGCATCCGACTCCTGCTCCGCATGATGTACGGCAGCTGGCTGGGCGGAGTACTTCCAGGACGAGCTAGGCCTGCTACAAGGCAGGAGTGTCCTGCACGTGCGCGTTCACCAACTCTGACGGGTCGTCATCAACGACTTCATCTTCGAGGGGGGGGAGCGCCAGCTGGACGCAATGGAGACGGAGTTGCGGAAGCACATGCTGGTGCAGAGGATGGCTCTCCTTTGAAGAGCTGTATCACGATGGAGCCGGACCCTCGACATGCGGAGATACTGATCCACGAGCTCGGTCTGAGCGGACGCGGGTCCAAGGCGGTGGCAACGCCTGCGGAGAAGGGAGCGAGCTACTACGACGACGCCCCTCTGCAGGGCGCGTGCGAGGCCAAGGCGTAACGGTCTCTCTATATGAGACGCGGTTTCCTCGCTCAAGACGCTCCCCACTTGCAGTGCTATGGCAATCAGTGCTGCAAGCACATGGCGGTGCCAACTACTGGTGGGCTAGCTCGTTTGAAGAGGGTTGCGAGATTCCTCAAGGGTGAGCCTCGGTGCGTTCAGAGCTTTGTTGAGTTGAGCAGCACCGCGGGGGCAAGCACATTGACGTTTACTGCGACTCCGACTGGGCCGGGGACGTGAAGGACAGGAAGGGTGTCAGCTCCGTCTTCGTGTTCCACGGTGCACACCTCCTGAAGAGCACCCTGAGCACACAGGGCACGATCGCGTGAAGGGCACTTCAGTCGCCCTGGGCGTTCGCTCCCTCGGAGCAGACCTAGGCATGGAGCTGTTCCCGGTCATGCGCGCGGACAGCAGCGCTGCGAAGGGCATCTTCGGCAGGCGCGGGATTGGAAGGATTCGACACCTGCACGCCCCTCTTCTATGGGTGCAGGAGAAGCGCGCGAGGAAGGATATCCAGATCTGCAAGGCGCCGGGCGAGACCACACTGGCGGACCTCGGCGCCAAGGAGCTTTCCCGCGCGGACGTCCTCAAGCACCTGGCGACCTGCGGGTTCACCATCGAGTCTGGGCGTCATCCTCTGGCGCTGGCTGCGCAGGTTCCGGTGCCCGGTGAGATCTTTGGCTTAAGCGGCTACGGCCAGGGCCAGGCGCTGCGAGACGTTGAGCCGCCCACTTGCGGGCGCTCGAGGCAGGTGCTGAGCGGGGCCTGGGGCGGCCGCGTCGACGCGCCGGAGGGCCGTGGACCCCGCGCCCCACTACCTTTTGAGTCGGGCCAGACAGGCCCGCGCGCGGCAGGCACAGCTTGTCGAGCGCGCCTCGAGACAGGCGGGCTCGAGGAGGGCTGTCGAGATATGCACGTTTGACGGCCGTGTCTTCGTGCCTGTCCGCAGCCATTCTGGCAGGAGAATTTCTCATGGGTGCAGGCGGATGTCAGACGTCTCGATACTGTAGGCGAATGTGCCTGGTGCTGATGCTTTCTTCTTTCAAGGTGTGCTTCCCAGCTCCGTAGCCAGCCTGCAGCTCGAACAGCGCAGGAGAAAATCATAGCCTCTCCTAAACATGCGCCCGACTTCCTGACGAGTCCTGTGCTGTGTGGAACGACAGAAGATATCGTGTCGTACGTGCCAAATTCCAGGTTGTTGGTTTCTCGAGTCTAGTCCAGCAGTTTCTACGTGTGCAGTGGTTGGTTGCTCTGTTGCTGAGTTCGCACGCTCAACCTTGCAAGGTCGGGATATGAGCATGACGCATAGGGCCTGGAGAGACTCGCGTATGTGCATGCTGGCGTATGGTAATATTTGGGACACGCTTCCCACGCATCAGACGGAGGCCATGAGAGCTATCGGGAGTTGGAGGGATTGCAGTGCGATGAAGAGGTGGACAGGAGGTGCGAGAAGTATCGGGGAGCGTTTCTGGCAGTTTCCGTTTCGCTTGTTTTATGGGTCTGAATGGTGGGAAGTCTTCTCAGGTGGATTTCAACAGTTCATGCAGTTTGCAACACATCAAACCAAGATAAAGGGTATTCGCGCGGGGGCCGTGCCTGTATCTCTTGAGGAATGTGACGAACTCCGTGTTATACAAGAAGACTCGCTTCAGGAACGGCTGCGACTGAGTGGGCGCCTTGGCCAGCGAAAAATGAAGACTACCCAAGGGGACTGGTCTGCGGGAGGCGTACCTAATGAGATCACGGGTGGTTCTATGTTGGTCATATGCTGGTTCTGTGCTCTCTGGAAGGCTGAGAATCACGCTTGGCAATCACGCATCGACGCTGTGGTAATCGGCCATGGTGACATGTGCTCTTTATATAATATGCGACCAGCTGAGGCTTGTAGGGGTCGTTCAAACATGCATATCGGGCGTGGAATGAGGAGGCGGACGTCTTTACCCATCTGGCCCGACAGGGCCAAGTATTTCAGACAGAGAATCTCACGCGTCTTTCCCATTAAACGTTGTTCTATGAATCCTGCCTCAGCAAGGCAGGCTTTGATGAAGGTGTGTGCCGCTTGGGCGCAGGATTTGGCGCATGGATTCCAGTTGGTTTGAAATCTAAGTACTCTCAATTTTCCGAGTGCTCATCTTTCTTGGACAAACCCCAGAACCATTTACAAAACAAGTGTTCAAAACTGCATTCCTTCTGGATGAGGCGTCCACTTTCGCGGACACTGATCTATCAGCGGTGGAGTGCATAATTCGCGCGCTTCCTCGGGTACTGTGCGCCTTTTTCGCGCAGGATTGATTGACAAACGATTCATTTGTTTGTGTGTTGTCGTGCATGCGCACTTGTGTTGATTGTCATCTTTCCTATAAGAGTGCTCGCTTGGCTGCCGCCACTCCGAGTGCCGCGCGTTGGCGTGTCCCGTCTCGTGCTTGGACTGGGCCCTCGTGCTTGCGTAGTCCCTCGCAAAACCGCAAAAACCTGTCTGACGGTTTACCGCCGGCGCCCAGTGCGTTTGACCCCGACCAGCAGCGCGAAGGAGCGCTCGGTGGAATCCAGAGGGGGGCCGCCGTTATCGTTGGAAACGGGCGTGGAGGAACCCAGTCCCCGCGCGGGCGTCTGGCAACCGAGTTCGCGCGCGCGCGCGGCCCGCCGCCGCCCGAGCGCAAACGCACATGTTTAGCAACCTGTCGATCGTGTAACGCAGCAGGACAGAGGGTTGGCGGGGGAGGGGTCGCGAGAGACCACCATGCAATCGTTGTTTCCCGGTTGTTTCCAGCGCGAGCGGGGGGCGGCCAGGGGGTGGGGGGCGGCAGGGGCGGAGGGGGGGGGGGCGACGATGAGGCGAACATGGACCAGGAAGAATCTGCAGAGGAATAAGAGTAGGATAGCAACGTCCGATGGGGAGGGAGGGGGGGGGGATGAGGGGAGGGGGGAGGGTGGGGGGGTGGGGCGAGGAGTGGGGGGAGGAGCAGGAAGAGGTTGAGGGCGAGGTGGAAGAGATGGCCGAGAATGAGGAGGAGGAGTAGAAGGAGGAGGAGGAGGAGGATGAGGAGGAGGAGGTGGAGGAGGAGGAGGAGGAGGAGGGTGACGAGGAGGGGTGAGAAGACGAGGGCAGGGGCATGGGAGGTGGCAGGAGGAGGAGAAGGTGGCAGGGGTGGTAGCCAGGGCTCCGGTGAACCGCTTCAGGGCAGCGGGAAGGGGGCTCCGCACGTGTGTGTGGGGGGGCCCAGGACGATCGACTGAGCTCCTCGGCCCCATCTGTGGAGGGGCGACGCGGGCGTTCCGTGCTCGACCCGCGCCCGCGCGTCGCGCCAAATCGCCCGCGCTGCTGACCAAACAAAACGCCAATGATGACAGACAGCGTGTGTCGTGCACACGTGGGTGGAAAACGCGATTCAGGATCATTCTGGGCCTGGACCCCGGACTCCGCAATAAGGGCCTGGCGCCAAGCTCGCAAGATGGGCCCTCCCACTTGGCATTCGGTTTTGCAGATCTGCAAGATGAACGAGTCTCCCCGCTTCCGTGGCTCGTGACCTGCAGCCTCAATCGCTGCTGCCGATGGGCAAAGGAGTAAAGAGCACGGGGGCGGGGCGGCGGTCTCCCCGCTCTGGTGGCGGCGGCCCTGGCACGCGATGTCGCGGCCTCCGTGTGGGCCGCCAAGAGGCGACGCAAAACCCCGTGGGTTTGGACATTTACCTGCTTGATGGCTTGAACAATGGCCTCTGGGGCGACGCATTTTCAGCCGCCCAGCCATCGCAGAACGCAGCTCTTCCCGAGAAATCCCGAAGCGGTCCTGGGTTTCCAAGGGCGCGTGGGACATAGTCCACGAAGCGGTGGGCAGATCAGGGCCCCGATCATCGAGCGCACCCCAGTTCAAGATCCAGATATTGAGCATCGTGATCGAGCTTCTAACCTGAGCTCGTGGCTCATGCGCAGCACGAGCAAGAGGTGAGACATCAGTGCGCACAGTACTATCACCAGAGGCATGACGCAGCACAATGAGAAACGCATCTAGTATCTAGTTCAGCTCGGGGGCTGCTTTGGGCAACTGTAGGTCGGGTGCCGCGCATGAGCGCATCCAACCGAAACTCACACTCATGTTCGGCATCGCAATCATCAAGGACTTCGAGGCCTTCTGTAAGTAAGGAACCAGAGTATCCCTTTTGTGTCCGGCTCAAACCTAGAACTACCATCGACTGCTGGTGCTGCTGCTGTCGCGCGTGGAGGTTGAAGCCTAACAAGCGCCCGAGCACGCCGACGGAGTCGCGCATCTTTAGCATGAGGACCTGCAGAGCCACCCAGGCCCCATCGGCCCCCATGAACCGTGTGTTGGTGGAGGAACCTACCCCATCACCGGGCGCGGGACTGCGGAGCAGGGGTCTTGCCAATAGTGTCGCATGAGCTCGGCATCGTTCGAGTCCAGAACGCAGAGCTAGGGTCGGCGGCGAGAGCCTCTTCCTTCAAACCATGAGTAGAGAGGGCGACGGTGTTCAGCGTAAAATCTTTGCTGGGGCATGCCCGACATCGGTGTTGTGGAGTCTCCCCATCGGCATAACGTGGGAATTTACCACTAGTGAGGTATCCTGTGTCGCGAAGGCGGGCCTCTGGCCAGCGCGCGCCCGCTGCGATCGTCACTCGCGTGGCGGCGCGCTGGTAGTCCAGCTCCCTCAAAAGAGACTGGTGCAAGCGTCGGAACACCGTGAAGTCGGGGACATCCTGCAGGCCTTGCCCACAGTAGTGCTCAGCAGCCGTAGTCCAAACCTGGGCAGAAACGGTGGCGCGTGCGCTCGTTACATGATGAAACCGAACATCTGGATCAGTCAACCGAAGAGGAGGTGCACCAGGGACTTCCCAGAGGTCAACCTTTCGGGGTACCCAGCCAAGATCCAGGAGGGTCACATATATGTAGAGCTGAGGGGGCCATTCACTTTCGCCATTGTTGAGCGCCAGGAAGGGCACCAAAAATGGAGAAACGAGTCCATGCTCGTCGCGCGCCATCCTGGGTTGCCGGCAGGGCGGGGCGTTCATGCACCTGCAAGAGTTGGCTGTTCGGTGCGTAACCTGTAGATGGGGTCGTCTTTGTAATCGTTCAGTGCACTGAGGTCTGTGGTGGTGCATGCCCCCAAACTCCTGACACCCGAGCAGCTCGCAGCAGAGGCCGAATTTTGCGGAACTCCCCAGGAGGTGGACCCAGAACATTGTGCCCTCAAGAGCAGCCCACTGAAATCACGCCAAGCTTAAAGACCTTCCTGGACTTGCAGCATAGGGCCGCTAGGTACTTGAGCTTGCGGGGTCGGCGGAAAGCCACAGCACATCTTAATTTCAAAATCCAGTTGCGACGACGCTGTCCGACGGCTGTGATGACCCCCAGGTCCCTAGCAGAAGAGACGAATGGGGGGGTCAACACTAGGATTTCTAAACTCAATGGCCAAGGATCGCCCCGCGTCCTTGTCAGATGCAGCGTCGCAGGACTTCGGGGAAATCAAGCATCCAATGCCCTGCGCGTCACCTCGAAAAGAACGAACTGTATCAGGGACATGCCGCGTCAGGAAGGACGGCGCACCCTGGAGGAGCCGTGTGATGTCGTCGACATAGGAATGACTTGGAGCTATGACATCACAAGGGGTGACGTTGCTAGACACGGCTGGTGGTATCCTGTAGTGGGCCCTCTCGAGGACGCCATATAGGTAGCACTTGACCCAATGCATGCTCAGGGCACAGCCAGCTAAACTCGTTTTCCCAGCATCCATCACTTGCGATACCATGCATTGAATCGCCAATGTCCGTGGGGCCGCCTGGATAAGCAATCCCAAATGCAGCAGATATGATGGGTCATTATTTGTAGTAGCGAGGTGCATGAGACGCGATGGCGAGATCGAGTCGAAGAACTTTTCCATACCCCAATAGGCCGACACAGCTGTCATGCCACTTGATTTCGCTACTTCATGGCAAACTTCCCGATGCAAAGTGGCCTTCAACGCCGAGGACCCCTTGACACCCGTGTCCCAACATTCCAGATGAGATTTTTGCCAGGCATCGATGTCGAACCCCGTGCTGTACATTATGTCTGGTAAGCCGTTGGGCTTTAACCGTAGCCCATTCCTCGCAAACAGACCTGGGCAACACCGCCATTAGCCTGAGGAAGCATTGGGGTGGGAAGGCGAACTGGGCCTCAACTTCATGCAGGATGCCGGGGTGCTGCTCGAGCGCCCCGACGGGCAAGCCGAGCAACGAGTGCGGTGCCCAGCAGTCGACGCCAACCGACGTGCTGGAAGACACGTAGTAGACACACGCACGAGAGAGATCACGCAGCCCCAGAGGCTCGACCTCCATGAGAGCTGTCTGTGTCTTAGCTTTCAACTGGAGTTTACCACGTCGCTCCGAAGGTACGAGTAATAGAACATGGAGTTCACCAGTTGCCCCGAACAAGGTCTCCCTGTGGCCCACCATGCTAACATGATCATCTACAAAGCCCTCGGAGTTCTTGAAGTACTCGACGTGTGCCCGCATCCTCGTCTTTCAGATGCGCGCGAACCTCTTTTGCATCCTTAGGAAGAGAGACTCCAAGCCAATTATGGATAGACTGCCTGGCCGTCGCATGGGTCTAAGACCGCCCTTTCCCGCAGACGTCTCCAGCCCGATCAGTCATGGGCCGAGCCTCTGCAATAGTATACGGGGGGTTCTCTAGGAGTGTGCTCCAAGCTTGGCCTTCGTCGGGGCCGGACAGGAGCTCGATGTTGGCTGCGCAGTCAGCGGCGAAGCCGTGGAGTATATCTCGATGTCCCTCCGCAGCAGGCGAGTGCGGATTCTTCAGAAGTTCCGCATGCTCATGAAGGCGGCTATCAACCATGGAGCAGAAAGCTAATGCGGCCGACCGAAAAATGTGTGCAGCAGGGCCTCGGAGCGCGAGAGAGGTGTGGGCCCTCTGCAGCGTGGTCCACGTCCGCAAGATTGAAAAGGCAGATCAACATGGGCACGGGCGCGCGCTGTCTGCATCATTTCGACAGCTTTGGACCATGCAGGGTACTGAGGCCGAGCATCTCCCGAGACGTGAGCTGCAGCCCAGAGGTCTTCAGGAGAACCAGGGTTAGTTCAGCGCGCGTCCCAAGACGTCTTCGAAACATCTGAAAGCCAGCAATTGTCATGACCATGCGCTTCAGGAGTGGCGCGAGGTTTCAACCGTTTGCAGACGGGATGCGAGAAGACCTGAATCTCGAGGAAGACGTCTAACCAGCATGACACTTAAACGGGGACCTGGGATCAGCCTGGGCACGTACATAGCCAAGTAAGTACTCAGAGCACAAGGCGTAGTCTATCATAGTTCTCTCCTAGTGCACACGTGAAGGATACATTATCAGGGATGACTGTGACTGCTTTTGCGAGCTTCATCAGGCCAGCCTCCTCCAAGGGGTCGGGCGCAAGGTTGAAGTCACCCAGTGTCAGCCGAGGGATGGTTAGCATGCTAGTGAATCCGTATATAGCACGGAGACGACGATCGTTTTCCCAAGAGACGCTTGTGGACGAGATACTCCACCCCCACAGCGATCGTGCAAGTCTTTATCTTCATCTCCAGGAGCAACCAGTTATCCGTAAGGGCTTCGCCCCTATGCCGCCGGCCCCTTGTCTCGGATAGTGGGAAGTGCAAAAGCTATATCATGAGGTCTGGGCGCCGTCGTGAAGCAGTGTCGGGACCTGTTTTTTTTTCGACCCTGACCCCGCCGATCTGCAACCGCATGTCAGAAATGTTGCACATCCCCTGTGTTTTTGGACCCTGGCCCCGCCGATCTGCGTGAGGGGTGCCATCGAATTTCAGAAATGTTGCAAATGCTATTGTTTGTGTTGACCCTGCATTGCGGATCTGCGTAAGGGGTGCCACCGAATTTCAGATATGTGGCACGTCCCCTTGATTTTGGACCCTGACCCCGCCGATTTGCGTGAGGGGTGCCACCGAATTTGAGAAAGGGGTGCCACCGAATTTGACACAAACGTGACACATCCCAAATGTTTTTGGACCCTGACCCCGCCGATCTGCGTAAGGGGTGCCCGAATGTCAGAAATGTTGCGCATCCCTTTTGTTTTTGGACCCTGACCCCGCCGATATGCGTCAGGGGTACCACCGAATTTCAGGAATGTGGCAAATCCCATGTGTCTTTGGACCCGAACACCGCCGATCTGCGTGAGGGGTGCCACCGAATTTCAGGAATGTGGCAAATCCCATGTGTTTTTGGACCCTGACCCCGCTGATATGCGTGAGGGGTGATACCGAATATCAGAAATGCGGCATATCCCATTGGTTTTTGGACCCTGACCCCGCCGATCTGCGTGAGGGGTGCCGCCGAATTTTAGAAATGTGGCAAATCCCATGTGTTTTTGGACCCTGACCCCGCCGATCTGCGTGAGGGGTGCCACCGAATTTCAAAAATGTTGCAAATGCTATTGTTTTTTGACCCTGACCCCGCCGATCTGCGTGAGGGGTGTCAGTGAAGTTAAAACATGTGGCAAATCCCTTGTGTTTGTGGACCCTGACCCTGCGGATCTGCGTGAGGGGTGTCAATTCTTACCCCCCCACAAATTCTGAGAGCCCTCCCAGGGCGTGGCAGTTCTGCTGGTTTGGGCTCCCCTCCCCTCGCGCGTTCATCAACAAGGAACAAGAACTGTAACAGTGGAAACTGGAAGCTGCAACTGGTACAGGGAACAGCACATTCCCAGCCTACAGCCTGATGGCCCCGCAAGGGGGCCGGCGGATGACGGGAAGCGCGCCAAGACTCGAAGAGTCGCGCGATGGACGTCTGTTTGCCCAGAGGGATTCACTTATCAGGGGGAGGTCTGGAGGGGGAACGTGCGGCGCCGCCTCGCGGTCCAGAGCCTGGCGGATGACGGGAAGCGCCTTCTCGGAACGAGAAGGTGGTGGGAGTTTCTTAGGCCATGCTTCTTACGAGTTAATAAAGAACAGAGACGCGAGGGACCACGGCCTCGGGGTTGGGCGGTGTGCATCGATAGGCGGATGACGGGAAGCGCCTTCTCGGAACGAGAAGGTGGTGGGAGTTTCTTAGACCATGCTCCCTACGAGTTAATAAAGAATAGAGACGCGAGGGACCACGGGCTCGGGATTGGGCGGGGTGGATGGATTGGCGGATTCCCCCCAAAACGGCCGTTTCGCTCGAGACGTCCTCGAAAAAGTAGGATCTTGAAGGACTTGTTTTAAAACGCTTTACGTCAAAAGTGAGGCTCCCGCTCGAGACATCCTCGAAAAAGTGAGATCTCCAAGGATCTCGCGAATTCGTCGAAATCTTAAAAATGAGGCTCTCGCTCGAGACATCCTCGAACAAATGGGATAGTGGACGAGCTGCTTCGAGACGTCTTCAGTTCAAAATGGGGCTCTCGCTCGAGACATCCTCGAAAAACGGTGATATCCAGGGAGCTTGCGAATCGAGTCGGTCCGAGAATGGCTCAAGAGGGCAACAAGACTGTCCAAGAATGCTCCAAGACGGTCCAAGGTACCCTATCATCATCATCATCGCCATTATCATCATGATTAAAACGGCATGCGGGTTAAAACGGCCACGCGGGTTAAAACGGCCATGCGGGTTAAAACTGCCATGCTGGATCTAGGTAGCGTTCCACGGCCAGGCGGGTTAAACCGGCCATGCGGGTTACAACGGCCACGCGGGTTAAAACGGCCACGCGGGTTAAAAAGGCCACGCTTGATCTAGGTAGCGTTCTACGGCCAGGCGGGTTAAAATGGCCATGCGGGTTAAAACGACCACGCGGGTTATAACGGCCACGCGGCTTAAAACGGCCACGCTTGATCTAGATAGCATTCCACGGCCAGGCGGGTTAAAACGGCCATGCGGTTTAAAACGGACGCCCACCATACTCCCCCCCCCGCCCGCCCGCCCACCACACACCCGGCACGCACACCGCACACCCCCCCGTCCCGCCCCCCCCAGAACACATACTGCATACACGCTCTCACGCAGGCACACATACGCACACAGCCGCACACGCACCTGCACACGCACACACAAGCACACACACGCACACACGCATACAGGCCACGCGCAGCACCTGACCAACCCAACCAGAGGCAACCACTCAACACAAGCTACTCATGGCAACCATCTGGGCGTTTAGGGAAGCCCAGCGACGACCAACCCCACGTGCACACATTCCACGTTGTGTGCAAAGCCCTGCGCGTGCGCACGCAAGCTCAGAGAAGCGGCGCTTCCCGTTCTTGTCCGGATAGGTTCCCCCCAAAACGGCCGTTTCGCTCGAGACATCCTCGAAAATGTAGGATCTTGAAGGACTTGTTTTATGACGTTTTAAGTCAAAAGTGAAGTTCCTGCTCGAGACATCCTCGAAAAAGTGAGATCTCCAGGCATCTCGCGAATCCGTCGACATTAAAAAAATGAGGCTCTCGCTCGAGACATCCTCGAAAAATAGGATAGTGGACGAGCTGCTTCGAGACGTCTTCAGTTCAAAATGGGGCTCTCGCTCGAGACATCCTCGAAAAACGGCGATATCCAGGGAGCTTGCGAATCGAGTCGGTCCGAGAAGGGCTCAAGAGCTCTCCAAGACTGTCCAAGAATGCTCCAAGACGGTCCAAGATACCCCTTATCGTATTCATCATCATCCTCGCCATCACTACTATCATCATTTTCGTCGTCATCATCATCTCCATTGTCATCATCCTCGTCAACGTCATCACGGTGCCGGAATGTACAGAACGCCAGTAGATAATCTGATGCATCATGACATTGCATCCTCCTCCTGTCCTGGGCCACGGAATCGCCATAAATTTGTCCTGGGCCACGGAGTCGCCATATAACTCTGGCCTGGGCCACTACTATCATCATTTTCGTCGCTTGTGTCCACCAAGCATGTGAAGTATGCTCAGTTGTTGGTCTGTCACGCAGGTATGTCGTGGCGCGCGTGTCGGCGTGCGTGCGGGGTGTGTTTTGCCGTGCTCCTGTGTATTCTGCCCTACTCCTGTTCTGCCGTGCTCCTGTGTTCTGCCGTGCTCCTGTATTCTGTCGTGCGGATCGTCGCTATGGTCGCTGTGCCGGATCTTACGGGCGCGCTCGGTTTGACGGATGGATCCTTGGGGGTGCTAGTTTTGGCGGATCCTTGGGGGTGCTCGCTCTTTGGCGGATCTTTGGGGGTCGTTCGCTTGTGGTGTATCTTAGGGGCGCGCTGCCAGATGACGGCAGAATAGGTCCCAAGATCGACGGAGCACGGCAGAAACAGACCAGAGCACGGCAGAGTAGACCCCAAGAGCTAAGGAGCACGGCAGAAAAAGACCAGGCGTTGGCAGAATAGGCCCCAAGAGCAACGGAGCACGGCAGAAGAAGACCAGGAGCACGGCAAAATAGACCCCAAGAGCGAAGGAGAACGGCAGAAGAGGGCCCAAGGGTGAAGAGGCACGGCAGAAAAAGACCCGGAGAGCTCGCCTACGTTACATTTTATCGTGATGATGCTGCACGTTCTTGCGCAGTTCTGTCCTTTCACGCGCTTCCCGTTCATGTCAGGAAAGGTTCCCAAAACGAGCGTTTCGCTCGAGACATCCTCGCAAATTCGTGAAGTTGGGGGTCGTATCTTAAGACGTCGTTTGCCAAACATGGGCGTTTCGCTCGGGACATCCTCAAAAAATCGGGATGTCGAAATCGACGTCCTAATTCTCGGTTCCTCGAAAATGGGCGTCTCGCCCGAGACATCCTCGATCAAATGGGATGCCGACACAGCTCTTGTAAGGCATCTTTTCGGACCGATCTCGGATGACCCCCAAGATGGCCCAAGAAGCGAAAATATTCAAAAAACAACAACTTGTATTTAACATTTTCGTTGAAAAATTAGTGTTTCACTCGAGACATCGCTTACAAAATGCCTTCGAACGGGCCAAAACGAGCGTTTCGCCTGAGACGTCCTCGCCAAATCGTGAAGTTGGG
>CAUYUJ010018522.1:155832-158332 GCA_963575745.1 Prorocentrum cordatum | reverse complement strand
GGAGGAGGAGACGGAGGCGGCGGAGGCGGAGCGGGCGGCGGAGCGGAGAGGAGGATGAGGCGGAAGCGAGCGGCGAGGAGGATAAGGCGAGAAGAACGAGGCGATGAGGAGGAAAAGGAAGAGGAGGAGAGGATGCAGGAGGAGGAGGAGCAGAGGAGGGGGGGAGGAGGAGGAGGAGAGTAGGAGGAGGAGGAGGAGAAGAGGAGGAGGCCAGTGGAGGCGGAGGAGGAGGATGAGAGGAGAAGAGGAGGAGGAGGTAGGAGGAGGCAGAGGAGGAGGAGGAGGAGGAGGAGGAGGATGAGGATGAGGCGGAAGAGATGGAGGATGAGGCGGAGGAGATGGAGGACGAGGAGGAGGAGGAGGAGGAGGAGGAGGAGGAGGAGGAGGAGGAGGTAGAGAGGGATGGAGGGAGGGAGGGAGGGAGGGAGGAGGCGGAGGAGGAGGCGGAGGTTCGGGGGAGTGCATGTCTCGCAGCGCCCCCGCCGGCAGCGCGCTCTGACGGTGCGGGCCTGCAGCAGTCTTGGCTGGAGGCCTGGGAGTTCTGCCGCGCGCCGGGTGGTCGCGGGCGTGCCGAGCGGGCGATACCAACCTATTTGTCCACGAGGGTCAATCGAATAAGAAAAAACGCCATAAACATAAACTTATGAATCTCCGCGCGGATTTCTTTTATCCGCGCTGGCCCCCCCAGCGGCGCCTCCGGCGCCGCCCTTCCCGCGCTCCGCGCGCCAGGGAGAGGGGTCCGGTGCAGATCCCCGAAATCCGCGCGGAGCGCCAACAGCTAATGTTTATGCAGGAGGGGAAAAAACACGCCGACACAATTAGTCGTCGATTCCCAGGGAAGTATGCGGAAGTGTGGGAAGTGGGGGGGAAGACAGAACACCCAAACATGTGTGAAGCTATAGGGCATCCTGTTATTTGTGTGTCTTTATGTGTGTGTGTGTGTGTGTCCCAGGGCCCCTTCACTTATGGCGTTTTTTCTTCTTCTGCTCCAGGCCGTGTCCGGCCTCTGGAGGCCTCGCCGGGCCCCGGGACGGTCCGGCCGCGGCTCGGGGCGAGGGGCCCGTCCCTGGGAGCAGGCCGAGACTCCCGGGGGGCCTCGGATCTCTGGGTGGTTCGCTCGCCGCTCGCTCCTGGCCTGGGCTCCCGCACGCTGGCAGATTGCAAGTCCTGGGGCAGCCCAGTTGGGGCATCGTTGCCGGGGAGTGGGGGATGGGCAGGACACGCCAGGGGCAGCGATAGGGCTTTCATAGTCAGGCGCCCGCAAACGTGGAGCAAGGGGGCGTGGATCAGCGACGGGACCCGTTTCCCTGGGGAATCGCGGATTTCCGCCGCCGAGCGAGGCGGCACCGGCCGCATTTTGGGGAGGGCACCTCCCTCGATCGGATTTGGCGACCGCGCGCCAAGTCGACGGATCGGTGATCCATGCTTGCGCGCCCCCGACATAGGCATGGGGGGATGCATCGACCCCCAGTCGCTCATGGATCGCGGATACGGGTCTGATGGCTTCCGCTCAGCCCAGGAACGTGCGCATCCACAATCGAGGCCTGTCGCTGCTCTATCGGCGAGGTATCGCCGATCCCAGGTCCGTGTGATCCCCCTATGCCAGTCCCCCCCTATCGTTGACACGCCCTGCATCTCTCCAGACCCCCGACGTCGTATCTTTTCGCAGCGTCGACCCCCCTTCGACTGTCCCGAGGCCCTGTGTGAGGGCCCCCAGTGGTCGAAATCATCGATAACCCCTCCGTCTCGCGATTTCTTCATGACTCGAGGGGGTCTGGGCCCCCAGACATTCCCCTGTCCGAGATCCCCCGCCCGCGGCCCCCGGGCTCCGGGCTCCCCGGGGCTCCCTGGCCTGTGCCCCTGGCCGTTGGCAGATGGTGGCTCACCGGTCCTTGAAAGTAGGTCTTTTGGGAGTCCCAGCTTCCAGTCTGCCTGGAAGCGCCTTCCCACTTCAGTGATCGAGTGGCTTCGCCTCGTCCGTCCTCCTAATGTGGCGGGCGGAACCCAGTCTACCTTCAACGCCTGCCTGCTTCATGTTTCTGCCGACCTCATCCTAGAAGTCGTGCGGGGTGAAGGTCGGGTGCGCATGTGGCCACCTCTACCAACACATCCCCAGAGATCCGTCGTCGTGTTTTTTGAAGACGGGGTTCTCGGAAGTCTCCACCCACTCCCCAGGACCGGTGTTTCATCCTGACTCGCTTCTGGACGGTCCCAGGGCCCGGCGAGGGCCCCCCGAGGCCGAATACATGAGAAAACCCGCCGTCTTGATTGTTTTAATGCGTAGGATGTCTTTCAAGGGAGAAAAAACCACCCAGACCGGACAATTGGCGTTTATTCTACGGCCTGGGGCGTTTACTGAACAGCCCTGCCCTGTTCGGTTCCTTCAGGGGGGGCGTTTGGTAAACGGCCTCGCTTGTCGGGGTGGTTCGTATGGGGTTGGATTTTTTTGCCCTCTACTTCTTGGGTCCTCCGATCTGATGTTCTCCATCCGCGGCTCCAG
>CAUYUJ010018522.1:115832-153332 GCA_963575745.1 Prorocentrum cordatum | reverse complement strand
TGGTTCGAGCTCCTGAAGGTGCGGCTCCCGGGCCTGGAGCAAGCCGGGTACTTCGAGGCGCACTACCGGGACCCGGGGGAATTGGACGCCTTGGTCCGGAAGGCCTACTTCCTGCAACTCGTCGCGACGAACGAGCACAGCGGCAACTTCCGCACTTTCTTGCGCTTCTGGGCGAGGCTTCTGCACTACTACCGGACCTCGCCGCGCAACGCCAAGCCGTGCGGAGTGGCCGTGATCCTGAGCCTCTCGCTCGTGTGCCGCTGCCTTCTGAAGCAGTTCGCGGAGATCTTCAGCGCTCCCGAGCTCATCTTCCAGCTGGAGCAGGTCCCCCTCGTCCCCCGAAAGGGCTCGTGGCCCCCATGGGGGGCTCCCCCGATGGTTCCTGTGGCGCAGCCCGCGTGCGTCCCCGCCACCCCTGTCATTGCGGCACCCCCTTCCCACGCTTCCTGGCGCCAGAAGGGGGCTCCCCCGATGGTCCCGGCGGCGCAGCCCGCATGCGCCCCCGCCACCCATGTCGGCACCCCCTTCCCGCGTTTCGTGGTCCCACGAAAAGGGTGCTCCCCCAAAGATCCCAGTGGCGCAGCCCGCATGAGCCCCCGCCACCCATGTCGGCACACCCTCGTACGTCTCGTGGCCCCATGGGGAGCTCCACCGAATGTCCCAGTGCCGCAGCCCGCATGCGTCCCCGCCACCCATATCGGCACACCTTCTTACATTTCGTGGCCCCATGGGGAGCTCCACCGAAGGTCCCAGTGGCGCAGCCCGCATGCGTCCCCGCCACCTACGTCAGCACACCCTTACATGTTTTGTGGCCCCATGGGGAGCTCCCCCGAAGGTCCCAGTGGCGCAGCCCACATGCGTCCCCACCACCCATCTGGGCATACCTTCACGCGTTTCGTGGCCCAATATGGAGCTCTCTCGAAGGTCCCAGTGGCGCTGCCCGCACGCGTCCCCGCCGCCCATTTCGGCGCACCCGCACGGTTCGTGGCTCCATACGGAGCTCCACCGAAGGTCCCAGTGGCGCAGTTCGCATGCGCCCCCGCCGCCCTTGTCGGCATACCCCTCATATGCTTCGTGGCCCCATACACGGAAGGTCCCAGTGGGCAGTTCGCATGCGTCCCCGCCCCCATAATCGAGCAGCTCCACGGGCGGCCCCAGCGGCGCAGCCCGCACGCGTCCCCGCCGCCCCTTTCGGCAGACCCCTCCCGCGTCTCGTGATCTCGTATGGAGCTCCACCGAACCTCCCAGCGGCGCAGCCCGCATGCGTCCCCGCCGCCCACGTGGCGGCGCACCCGAGTGCCCGCTGCCTCGGGCCCCCTGCGGGCCCGCTGGGGGGCGGGAGCGCAGCGGCCCAGCGGCAACAGAGGGGGGTCGAAACAGCTGGAAAGGAAGCGGATTTTTTGTTTTAAATATTATGGTATAAACATATTTCACATATATATACATATGTATATATATATATATATACACAAACGGTTATTTCCATGTGCTCGCCTGCCTGCCGGCGTGCGCACAGCGGCTCGACACGCTGGCCCCGCGTCAAGGAAAGGGGATCCCAGTGGCAGCGCCCGCAGGGCGGCCCCGCCCCGTGCTGGCACACCCCTCGGACACTCCTTGGCCTCATCGGGGGCTCTACTTGCGGCTTCGTTGGCAGCGCCAGCATGGCGACCCCGCTCCATTTCGGTACACCCTTCACGCGCTTCATGGCCCCAGAGGGGGATCCACCGAAGGCGACATTCACAACGACGGTACTCACAACTGCATATGGTTGGGTCCTCCGCAAGGCCGATTCCAACACGTTGGATCTCTGGGAAGTTGTAGCGCAGGCAAGCATGTGCTCTTCTGTGCCTGCCATCGGCGCAGGGAGTCTTGAGCAGCGCCCTTTTTTCAGGAGGGGAGAAAACACACAGACACATTTAATCGTCGATTCCCCAGAAAAGATGGGAAAATGTGGAAGTGGGGGGGAAGACTAGAACCCAGAAGATCTGGGAATCATGGGGAATCCTGTTATCTGTATACATTTGTTTGTGTGTCCCGAGGCCCCTCCGTTCTTCTCGGGCCTCCCTGCTGGGCCTGGGAGCACTCCTCCCGCGGACCCTGTGCAGGTCCCCGGGGTGCCCCCGCGCCCTCCTCGCCTGGCAAGTTTCCCGGGAAGGCCCGGGAGGCCGCCAGGGAGGCCCCCCCTCCCCGGCCCGGGCGTCCGCCGAGGCGCGGTGTTCCGCCCGCGGCCCCGGAGGTCCCCGACCCTCGAGAGCCCGACGTCGGGGAAGCGCGTCAAAGATGGAAAGCGCGTGCGATTTGCGGCCCGCGGCCGCAGAGGCCCCGGCCCCACTCCCGGAGGAGGAGCAGGAGGAGGAGGAGGAGGAGGAGGAGGAGGAGGAAAAGGAGGAGGAGGAGGAGGAGGAGGAGGAGGATGAGGAAGAGGGGGAGCAGCAGCAGGAGGAGGAGGAGGAGGAGGAGGACCAGGAGGAGGAAGAGGGGGAGCAGCAGGAGGAGGAGGAGGAGGAAGAAGAGAAAGACGAATAAGAAGAGGAATAAGAAGAAACATAAGAACAATAAGACGAATAATAATAATAATGATAAGAAGAAGAGGGCGAACATGAATAATAATATGACTCCTAAGAACAATACTAAGCATACTTAGAATACTAATAATACTAATATCAATCAGAAGAAGAAGCATACTAATACCAATAATAAGAATAATAATAATGATATTAATAAGAAGAATAAGACTAATAATAATACGAATATTAAGATTATGAATAATACGAAGAAGAGTAATAATACTAATAAGAAGAAGACTAAGAATAATAATACGAATGCTAATACGACAATTATTAATAATAACACGAATAATTAGAAAAACAATTATAATAGTAATAATAAGAAGAGTAATATTAATACTTAGAAGAATATCAGAATATTAATACTACTACTAATAATGTTAACAATACGAATAACATTAATACTACTAATCATACTCATAATACCATTAATCATAATAATAGTAGTAATTGTATTAAGAACAATAATACGAATACTAATATTTCTGTTATTATGAGTAATAATAGTACTAATAATGGTACTAATAAT
Organism: Prorocentrum cordatum; assembly: GCA_963575745.1. Classification (NCBI taxonomy): domain Eukaryota; class Dinophyceae; order Prorocentrales; family Prorocentraceae; genus Prorocentrum; species Prorocentrum cordatum. The sequence goes on along the minus strand of CAUYUJ010018522.1, from coordinate 150,236 downwards.
AGTAATAATATTAATAATACTAATATTAATCGTAGTAATAATAATACTAGTAATAATAATACTTATAATAATAATACGAATAATAATAATAAGAAGAGGAGGATGGGGGAGGAGGAGGAGGAGGAGGAGGAGCAGGAGGAGCAGGAGGAGTAAGAGGAGCAAGAGGAGGAGAAGGAGGAGGAGGAGGAGGAGGAGGAGGAGGAGCAGCTCCCTCGTCCCAGATCCCAATCTGCTGCGTGCTCCCAAAGGCCGAGCCCGCGGAATAGCGGGTCGGAGAAATAGTCAAAAAATAGTGGGGACGATGTTTTGATTTTTTTTGACTCTTTGGGGGTATCGTTTGAGTGCTCTGAATTAGTCGCCCCCAAAATCCCCCTGCAGAAGGACATGCCCGACCTCACCACAGCTCGGACCTCTAGCTGCCGGTCGCAACGCTCGGGGCACCCCCTGGAACGCCCTCGACGAGGCGCAGCAAACCTGCGGGCATCGGCGAAGATGCCCCAGCGCTGCATGCTGGACGTCCCAGGCGCACCCAAATCCGCGATCTTCAGAGCCTCCGTCTCCTCCTTCTCCCCCTCCTCCCCCTCCTCCTCCCCCTCGTTCCCCTCCTCCTCCTGCTCCTCCTCCTCCTCCTCTTCCTCCTCCTCCTTCTCCTCCTGGCAAGAGCTCCCGCGGCAGTCCTGTGTTCTGGGCGCCTCCCAGCTATGGGTCCGAGCAGATGGGTCGGAGGATCGCCTCGTGTCCCCGATGCCTCGGCGGCGGGGCTCGAGGTGGGGCCCGATTGTCTCCAGGCCGACGGCGCTGGTGCGTCGCGATCCTCCGACCCCACTTGCTCTTAAGGTGGGTCTGTCCCTCTACAGGAGGGAAAGAAGCACACAGACACAATGAGTCGTCGACTCCCCAGAGCATGTTATCTGTGTCTATTTGTTTCTGTTTCCCAGGGCCCCTTTGCAGGAGGGGTCTTGAAGAATAGGCAGAACATAATCTGGGGATATTTTTCTCTGATTCTGGACCATCTTTGAGCATTTCTGGAGTTATCATTATTATTAGTATGATTATTCGTATTACTATTATTATTATATTTATTATTATCAGTATTATGATTGTTAGTGTTATCATTTTTATTATTACGATCAGTATTTTCATCGTTTTTTACTATTACTATTATGATGCGTTTTTTATTTGTATCATCATCATTATTATTAATGATATCATTTTTGCTGTCATTAATAGTATGATGATGATTATTACTACTATTCTTACTATTATTACTACTACTACGACTATTATTATTATTATTATTATTCTTATTATTATTATCATTATTATTACTATTATGATGATTCGTATTATTATTATTATTATTATTATTATTATTATGTGCCCCCGCTTCCAGCGGCACCGTGCCGCGCGGGCGGCCCGCGCTGAGCTGCGGCGTAAGGTCGCCCTGCCCTCCTGCGTGAGCTCAAGTCGGGGGCGTGCCCCTCTACAGGAGGAATGTGCAAAAGCAGTTCAAGAAACATAGTCCGGGGGCGATTCTTTTTGACCATTTTGTTGGCTCCCTCCCCGAGTTTTGTCTGTGGAGGTGTGTGTATGTGTTTCTTGGAGCGGTCGTCCGAACTCCGCCTCTAGGGGGACGTGCCCGACCCAGGCGCGAGCCCCTCGTCTTCTCGTCCCTCCTCTGGGAGGCCTCTGGGGGTGGCGGCCCCCGGGGGGCCGAGGGCCCCGGGCAACCGCCCCCGCGGCGCAGGTGCCCCACGTGCCGGGGGCTGCCCGGGCTGCCGCCGGAGAGGCCACGGAGCCCGCGGGCGAGGCCGGGGGCGGCTTGGTGGTGAGCTACCGCGGCTGGCGCGTCTCCGTGGAGCTCCCGCCGCCAGGCCTCGACGAGCGAGAGGAGCAGCAGCAGCCAGAGCCACGACGATGCTGCAGCGTCACAGTGCACAGTAGCGGCCACACGTGAGAGCATGGAGAGACTGATGGGCAGCGAGATAGCAAGAATGCCAGTAGAAGGAACACGGAGCACATTGGGAAGAACCGGACGGATCACATGTGTCATGAGGATACTCGTGCCAACAACGGTCGTGCCAATCATATTCGTGGCAACGAGAGGAAGCGGCGTGAACACACACACACACGCACCTTCGAAGGCCCGCGCAGTTCTGGGGTCGGCGCCGCCCCCTCTCCTGGCGCCAGGGAGAGAGAGAGAGGACGGCGGAGGCGGTCCTGCACCCACCCAAACTGTCTCCGCGCAGAGCCCCGAGAGCTCACGCCGGGGCCGCTCTGCCCTCTGGGGTTCAGGAGCCGCGCGCCAGGGTTTCGTCGGGCGTGTCCCTCTACGGGAGGAATCCACATTTATATGAATAATTCTAGTTTTGTATACACACATATATATATATATGTCTATACATGCGATTTTTTTTGTTCTCTCTTCCTCTCTCTCTCTCTCTCTCTTTCTTTTTTCTCTTCTTTTAATGGACTATTTTTGATTTTTCTGATTTTTCATTCACCGCTTGCATGAGGACACGCCCGACCTGGTGCCAGATGGGGGGCGAGGTGGCACTGCACCGATCCCCAAGACGTCTCCGCGCGGACCCAGACACTCCAGAGAGAAGAAACACGCCGCAGGCAGGAACATTTTTGGCGCCCCGCGCGGATTTCTTGGATCCGCGCTGGGCCCACCCTGTTTGTGGCGTTTTTTTTTTTTTTTTTTTTTTTTTTTTTTTTTTTTTTTTTTTTTTTTTTTTTTTTTTTTTTTTTTTTTTTTGTTTTTTTTTTTTTTTTTTTGTTGTTTTTTGTTTTTCTAGACCTGCGGCCTCCTCGTCTTTTCACTGCGACGTGCCCGGAAGGCCCGACCCTTCTCCGGGGCTGGGTCTGCATCACGAGTCGTTCCTGACGCCCCCGGGACCCGGCGAGGGCCTCAAGGGACCGAGAGCGGATTTGCATTTTTTTCAACACGTTAGCTTTCTGGGGGCTTCTTTTCTCACAGGCTGGATCTCAGTACGTTCAGTGCGTTAATGTCTTGATGATTGTTCCATACGCTGGGTCTCAATACATTCAGTGCGTGTTTGTTTCGTCGTTTTTCTCACTTTGTGGAATCTCTGGGGACCTCCTGAAGCTCACGCTCGTGCCACTCTGCCCTCCTCGGGCGGCCGTTTGGGACGATCCTGTCACCACGAGGGCGCTCTCTGCGATGCGCAGCCGCTGGAGTGCACCCCGAGGCTGGAAAGCCGCAGAGAGCCGACGGAACAGTCCGAGAACCGCGGGCCACGACTCCTCCTTAGCCTATTAATTCTCGCGTTGCCCTCCGATTCCTCCGCGACGTCGTCGTCGTCCTCCTCCTCCTCCTCGTCGTCCTGAGCCTTTCGTCGCCGTCCTCCTCCTCTCCCCTCCTCCTCCTCCTCCTGCTCCTCCTCCTCCTCCTCCTCCTCCTCCTCCTCCTCCTCCTCCTCCTCCTCCTCCTCCTCCTCCTCCTCCTCCTCCTCCTCTCGTCTTCGTGCTGGTCCTGCCTCCTCTTGCTCCTCGGCCTCCTCCTCTCCCCGTGGCTGTCGTCGTCCTCCTCTCCTTCCCCCCCCCCCGCCGAGGCTCGGAGCCCGCCGCGGCGGCCGCGGCCTGCCTCGGCCCCCTGCTCGCGCAGTTCCCCGAGGACGCGGCCCTGCTCCGGGACGTGCCGCTCTGCGCGCTGCGGGCGGCCGCGGAGGGGGAGACCTTCGCCGCCGCGGACGTGGCGGAGCACGTGGCGGCGGCGGGCGTGCGGGAGCTGGTCGCGTGCCACGCTGCTCCAGCCTGCCTTCGCCTTGACCACCAGAAAGAAGCTCGAGCACCAGGAAATGGTGCCGAGCCTCGAGGGTTTTCGCGCGTCAGGCCCTGGGAGGCACGCGTCCGACACACTGTTTTTCGACACCCTTTCGATGCTCTTCCGGGTGCTCGAGGTTATTTCTGGGATGTGGTCCTTAAGTACGATGGGAACAGCATAAGTCGTGCGCTGCGTTCTTCCCTCCTCCCCTGCGATCCTGGCGCTGCATTTTTCCACAGCGGGCGGTTTCGCTCCATGTCGGGCCCCGGGACCCTCGCAGGTCGATCCGGCTCGAGCGTGACGCAGAAAGATGGGGTCCAGGGCTCCGGGCGTGATCTTCTGCGATGTTGCAATTTCTCGGCAGCGTCGCTTCTCAGGGTCCTCCTCCTGATTTCCTGATTTCCGGACGGCATTTGTGCTCTCCGAGCGGTGCCCCTCCCCCAGGACTGGCCCGAAGCCAGCCCTGGGGGAGTAGAATATTGATTTGGGAAGGCTCACAAGCAGACAAACAGAGATGAGAGAAAGAGGAGAGGCATCGCATTCTCGACATCAATCATAACTGTGAGGAGGGAGTGAGGAACGAGGGAGATGTAGGCATGTGGCGGTGAAAGTGGCGACGGCAAGCCGCAAAGGCCCAAGGGCCTGGTCGTGGTTCCACCCTCTTTCGGATCGTGTGGCCCTTACGGGCCACCGCCTTAGAGGGTGCCCGAGTGTCCCTGGCAGGGGTGCCCTGGTGGTTAGAGGACGGTTGAGATAGAGGGATATTGTAGCTGCCAGGCAGCGCTGTGCGCGCCACGAGGGGGGCTAGCCGCCGTGTGCAGGTTTATGCGGCAGCTGCGCGGTCGTCCTCACTCGAGGCGCCGTCAACTGAGCACTGCTGAAACAGGGTAGGACGTAGTCTGAAGACTGCTCGATGGTAGCTGGGCGGCGGATGAGAAGGCGACGGCGGTGGGTGCGGCGGCGGCGGCCCTGGCAACGCTCGCCGGTGTGGAAGGCCCAAGGGCCTCCCCCTCTGCTCGTGCCCCCCCCCCTCCCCCCAGGCCACCCCGAGGCCAGCGGCGGGATCCTTCGCCTGCAAGCAGGCTTAGGGTTCCCCGCATTCGCCGAGCGCGAGGCAGGCCAGGGCCTTCCTGGCGGCGGCATGGCGCCGCGCTCGCCTAGGGCTGTGTAGCCGTGCCACACACGCCAGGGAGTGACAGAGGACTCTCGTCAAGGTTTAAGTCGGGCGTGTCCCTCTACAGGAGGAATGCTCAAACACAGTCAAGCAAGCTTTCTGGGGACGATTTTTTATTATTAAAACTATCCTTGTCAGTTTTTGTATATTTTTGAGTATTGTTTGTTTCGTCCAAAAGCCGCCTGTAGGGGGACATGCCCGACCTACGCCAAGGTGGACGGCATAGGTCTTCGCCTCCAGCACATAGGACCCACCCCAGAGCGTCCACCATCCCCATGACTGGTACCCTCCCTTGCCGAGGCAGGAGCAGGGTGCCCAGATCACGGGGGTGGTGGCCGCTTGGGTGGTTTCCACCGCGCTTGGGGTGGTTTACGCCATCCGTGGCGGTGGCACCCTGTGTGCGATGTCGTGCTGGCCCTCCCAGTGACCAGCCCTGGGTTCCTCCCCGAGATGGTCGGCAGGCGGTCGGGGGCCGCGGCTGCTGGCGGCTGGCAAGGGGTAGGCGAGGGCCCGTGTAGCCGGCTGTGCCACAAGCGGGGAGGCTGGCGTTTCTGTCGATGTTCGTCGCTGTGGCGCTGTTGAAGCGAGGAGGTAGTGCGTGCGAAGGGCTCGCCTCGGGGGCAGTGGACGGCTCGCTGCCATCTGCCACGGCCGCCCAGGCCTTTGCCAGGGTGGCCTGTGGCGAGTTCCCTCGCCTTCCCCCCCCGCCGCCTTGGACGGAAGGAGGTTGACGCGATGCAGCGGGGGGAAACGGGCACGAAAAGGAAACCAGGAGAGTGGGAAGATTGGAGGTTGGTGAGGCCGTCTCTCAGCACGTTGTGGGTGGGAATGCCCCTGGCGGGCCCACTGATAGCACACCTCCATCTCCTTCCTCCACCTCCTCCACCTCCTCCTTGTCCTCCTCCCTCTCCTCCATGCCTTTTCCCGATCGATGATTCCTCCCTGTCGCGCTTCAAGGCTGGTCGAAAGGGCGGGCCAAGCGTTTCGCTCTGGACTTCCTCACCATTGATTACGACCCGGATGTTTCAAACAACTGGCAATTGTTTCACAGATGGAGGGCGGGTTGCTTCCAACATGTGGATCTAGCCTTAGCGCCGTGCACATTCGTTTTCAATTTCGTAGGATTTTCACGGACTGAGGGCGGGGCGTTTCTACAATGTGGCTTTCGCTTCAGCGCCGCGTGTACCCGCTTTCACAAAGTTGCAGGAGTTTAACGGATTGAGGGCGGCTCGTTTTCAAAATGTGGCTCTCGCCTTAGCGCCGCGCGCAGTCATTTTGAAACATGCAAGAGTTTCACGGATTGAGGGCTGGTCGTTTTCAACATGTGGCTCTCGCCTCATCACTGGTCTTCCTGCTCCTCATCCTCTCCCTCCCCGAAGCTTCGAAGCTGTGCACAAGTCCGCGTCGATGCGGATGCGCCGATGCCCTCGAACTTTCCTCCTCCTCTCCTTCTCTTCCTCCTCCTCCTCCTCCTGTCCGTGCTAGGATGGGGTCTCGGATTCGGGCGGCGGGTGTGCAGGATCTGGTCGTGTGCCCAGTCGTCAGACACCCAGACCTCCGACGAACTTACCCGTTTTCTGTATTTTTCAGTATCTGCGGTCTTTTCTTCGATTTCGGCCTCCGGTGCCCGTTACTGGGCCCCAGGACCACCACACATGTATTTGGGACGCGAGGCTACCCCGGGGGAGCCGGCCGGGAGTTCTCGAGCACGTGGCGGCGGCGGGCGTGCGGGAGCTGGTCGTGTGCTCAGATCCGGGCTTTGCAAACTTGGTCACACGGGGCGCGTTCGCTGGGTTTCGGGCCCCAGGGCCCCCACAGATCGACGCGGCTCGGAAAAGGACGCAGACAGGCGGAGCACGTGGCGGCGGCGTGCGTGCGGGAACTGGTCGTGTGTTGCGTTCTCCTTCCCTCGTCCTCCTCCTGCCTGCACTGCGCCGTGGCCTTGCGCACGCGGCCGCCGCCCCGGCAGCGCGAAGGCGGCCCGTGTGCTCTCGGAAAGCGAGAGGACGGCACGAACATGGACTTTCGGAGGTCCGCGCGGATTTTTCTCGGATCGGTGCTGGAGCCCCTGGCGGCGCCGCGGCCAGCGCCGATATGGGAAATCCGCGCGGACCTGCAAACGTTTGTGTTCCGAACGGTGGGAGCAGACCGCAAGGACGGCCGTCGTCGAGCGACGCATTTTCTGGCACGTGAATTTTGAGTCACTGCAACCTTGTATCTTTGGGCAGCGGCCAGGGCAGACGCCATCTTGGCCGCCGCGCCAGCACTGCAGCTGATGTGTCGTAGGGACACGGCTGTACATTCGTACAGACATACATGCATGCATCTTGGCATACATACAGACATACATCCGTACACATTTACATCCATTCATCCAAACATAGAAACATACATACGTACATACTTACGTACGTACATACGTACACGCATGCATGCATACAGTCATACACACCATACATACGTACATGTATGTATGTGTACACAGACCTATGGATAGTACATACGCACACACATATTCATACTTACAAACACACAAGCACACACATTCATATGTACGTAAGTACATGCAAACATACATACGGACACATGCACATACATACGCGCATGCAGGTATATATGCATGCATACACATACAACCAACCACACACAACACACATACACATACACATATACATATACACATTTACATACATGCATACACACATACATACACATACACATACACATATACATACACACATACATACATACATACATACATGCATACATGCATGCATGCATACATACATACATACATACATACATACATACATACATACATACATACACACATACATACATACATACATACAGACAGACAGACAGACAGACAGACAGACAGACAGACAGACATACATACATACATACATACATATATACACACGTACATACAACCATACACGCATGCATACATACATACATACAATTGTACATGCATGCGTCCGTCGGCACCTGCATACATATATACATACACAAACACATACATTCACACATACAGAAACACATGCAGGCAACACCCGTCTATACACACAAGCATACTCACATCCACGCATACGTGCATGCACACAGGCAGAGACAGACAGACAGACAGACAGACAGACAGACAGACAGACAGACAGACAGGCAGGCAGACAGACAGACAGACAGGCAGACAGACACACTGACGCTTTTTGTCCTCCGTGTCGGACAGCTCCGTGGGCGCACGGCCGGCCCCCCCCGTGGCGTTCCGGCTTTCCTCCGCCGCCGGGGCCCGTCTTCGCCCCGTGATTGGGGAGCCTCGGGACGCGGGTCAAGGACAGGGGGGCATAGGCACAGGGGGGGATGCATCGACCCCCAGCCGCCCATTCACCGCCCATGGGGCCCCCACAGCCCCAACCTGCACGTGAGGGTGCGGAGCCACTATCGGGGGCCTATCGCCGATCGATCGGCGATATATCGCCGATTCCAGGTCGATGCATCCCCCCTATGCCGGTCCCCCCCCCTACCGTTGCCCCTCATTGAGACGGGCAAGCGGGGGTCAGCCAGAGCGTCCGACCTTGCAGGATCCTGCAGGGCCAGGGTCGCACTGACCCGGGTCTGGGTGCAGGATCTTGCAGGATCTTGCAGGTCCTGACTGACCCGGGTTTGGGTTGGCCTGGGTCAGAAGATCCCCGAGTGATTCGGGCCCTGGGACCCTCACGGGTCGACCCTGCTCGAGAAAGGGCGCGGAGAGACGGGATAGGATTCCGGGCGGGATGTCTCGCAGCGTCGGATCTCAGGGTGCGGCCAGTTGTCAGACCGTTTAGTGTGTCTGTGTGTGTGTGTGTGTGGGTGTGTGTCTGTGTGTGTTTGTGTGTGTGTGTGTGTGGGTGTGTGTGGGTGTGTGTGTGTCTGTCTGTCTGTGTGTGTGTGTGTCTTCCTTTGGAGGAGGGCCCGTCGAGACAGCGGCGACCTCCCCTGCCGTTTCTGCGCCGTGCTCTTCTTGGGCCTTGGACGGCGTCTCGTCGCTACGTCCGGGCCTCGCCCGGAGAAAATCGGATCCAGATGGACTCCCCGGAGGAGGAGGAGGAGGAGGAGGAGGAGGAGGAGGAGGAGGAGGAGGAGGAGGTGAAGGTGGAGGTGGAGGAGGAGGAGGAGGAGGTGGAGGAGGATGGAGGATGGAGGAGGTGGCCTCGCCTGGAGGGGTCCAGGGATGCACCTTGAGCGGAGTTGGTCCGGGTTGGAGAGCCTTCCTCCGATAGCGGGCAGCCCGGCGGGCGTCTTGTGCTTTCTGCTCTTGGTGCGGATCGGAATTTTCCAGGCCTTCTAGACCCATTCCCCAGGACCGGTTTCTCATCCCGAGCCGTTTTTGGACGGTCCCGCGGTCCAGGAGACTGTTTTTTTAGGGTCCGGCGATAACCCGGGTTATCGGGCTTGCCCCCCCCCCTCCCCCCCACCCAGGATAATCTAACCTTGCCGGTTGTGCAGGTCCGGGGTGGGGGGGCGCGGGCATACGCAGGGCTGCCCACATTGCGAAGGTTAGGTTATCGGCTGGCCCCCTCCTCCCCCCAGATAACCCAGGTTATCGCCGATTCCCCCAAAACAGTCTCCAGTCCGGGCCCCCCCGGGGGGCCGACAAATGGGGACATGCCTCCCGTCGCGATTTTTTTCTCTCATGCGTCGAGGGGGTCGAGGCCCGTCTCGCTTCCTCCACCAGGCTCGCCGCCCGCTCAGCACCCACGTGCGCCTTTCCCCCGAGGAGGAGGAGGAGGAGGAGGAGGAGGAGGAGGAGGAGGAGGAGGAGGAGGAGGAGGAGGAAAAAGCCTACCGCTGTGCTTTTGTTCTGGTGCCTCGAGGGGGTCCGGGCCGGGAGGCCCCGAGCAGAGTGCGGGCGGCCCGGGGCCGGGGAGAGCCACCCGCGCCGCGCGCCTTCTGCGGGATGTCCCAAGCAGGTCGTGTGCCCCGGGGGCGTGCCGGCCGCGCGGGGCAGCGCGGTGCGGGCGGTGCTCCGGGAGGCGTGCGACTTCCTCGTCACCTCGTCCTTCGGCGCCGTGGGCGGAGCGGCGCCCGCGCAGGCCTCGTCGGGCGGCGCGGGCGCTCGGGGCGGAGAAAAAGCGGCATGAACATCAACCTCGGGCGCTCCGCGCGGATCTCCCCTATCTGCGCCTGGGGCCCCCCTGGCGGCGCTTCCGGCGCCGTCCCTGGCGCGCTCCGCGCGCCAGTGAGGGGGGTCCAGCGCGGATCCAAGAAATCGGCGCGGCGCGCCAAAAGTGTATGTTTGTGGCGGTTTTTCTTCTTCTAGAATCGCGACCGTGCCGAGCTGCTGTCGAACTGTCTCTGGTTCCTTCCAGGTTTCGCCCTGGCCCCCACGCCCATTCTCTGCAGGGCTTTGTCCCAGACAGCAGGTCTGGAGGTGGGACTGCCCCGGCCAGGGCAGGGGCAACGGCACGTCAACCCAAACTCCGACAGGACACGGCCCCTGGATAGCAGGTCGGCCAGCTCGGCTGCGCAGGCCGTCTGCGAGGGTGCCAGGCACTACCGTGCACTACCTCGCTGGTTCCCCGAGCGAGCCTGGGAACAGCCCCTGGATGCGGGACGCGCCGGCCACCGTTCGAGCTTCCGCCGCGGGCGAGCTCGGACTGCGGTGGGGGCGTTGGATGGGGAACGTGCACGGGAGGCCCTCAGGCCCTGGAGGACTCCTTATCCGACGAGGGCGGTGGTGATGTCCATGGCCGATCCACGACTGGAGCACCACTGGCTTCCAGGCCCTGGACTCCTCCTTGTCGCAGGGCCCCCTATCCAATGCCCTCGCCGCAGCATCGCCGAGCCAGGGTCAGGCAACAGGCCTGGCCGCCTGCGCTCGTGCCTGCCGTTGCCGGCCCTCCCCGGCAGTCCCCTGCCCAGGCGCGCTCCTGCTCTGCCTCTCTGTTCGCTCCCGCGGGAGCGGTGCCGGGAGGGTCAGCCCGCACATTTCTGTGGGTGCTGCGTGCGTGGCTCCGTTCTGCCACCCCCCAAAAGAGCGATGGACGAACGTGATGATTCTACAGGCTTACGCCACATCCGCCGACCCCTTCTGTGAGTGTTGCGAGGCCAGGAGTTTCTGGCCAGCGGCGTCTTGTGTGAGGGTGCGGTGTCGCGCGCGGGTGGTGGCAGATACGTAGGGGGTCCAAATGTTTGCGTGATGCCGGTGGTCTGGGGCGTGTTTTGCGAGCGCCCTGCGTGCTGTGCACCCGGGTGCGGGGGGTCCTTCTGGGAGGTCGGCCTTTCGACCCGCAACCAAGTGGAGGACCACCGGAAGACGAAAGGAGCAAGAGTGGTGTGCGGAAGTTGTGATCAGCGAGGCATCACAGCGAAAGATGTGGCAGATGAGTCGAAACGGGTGAAACGGCTGTTGGCGTTCGCAGCGCGCACGAAACAGTTTGCGCGGCAGCAGCACATTAGCGCCGAGCAAGATAGTGAGCACTTCGCGAGGAAGAGTAAGGCTGTCTGCGCGGAGTGCATTGCAGTTGGCTTCACGGCTCGCAATACGGAAGCGTCGGGGGGTCGTTTGGGTGCCTCCTGGGGGCCTCTTGGGGGCTCCTTGGGGCGTCTTGGCGGCCTCTTGGGGGCCTCTGGCGGCCTCTTGGGGCACTCTAGGGACCCTCTGGGGATCGTGGGGGCGGAACGCTAGATTTTTGAATTTTTGGTTGCCCTGTTGGGCCCCTCTTGGTGCCGTCTTGGGGCCTTCTTGGGCCGTCTTGGGGACTTCTTGGGCCATCTTGGGGCCATCTTGGGCCGTCGTGGGGCCGTCTTGGGGGCCTCTTGGGCCGTCTTGGGGAGGTCTTCGGGGCCTCATGGGCCGTCTTGGAGCGTCGGAAAGCCCACAAGGCGAATGTGTAAAACATATACGTTTTACGTTGGAGATGAGCGAACTTCTGCGTCTAGCGACCCTCTTTGGACGTATCTTGGAGGCCCCTTGGGGGCGTCTTGGGCCATCTGGAGGCCATCTTGGGTGTTTTTCATCGCTCTTGGACCGTCTGGGACCATGTTGAACTCTCTCGGAAGCCACTTGGAGCGCTCCTGGAGCGCTCTTGGGGCCGTCTTCGGGGCTCTCTTGGGCCGTCTTCGGCGCATCTTGAGCCGTCTTGGGGCCCTCTGGGGCTGTCTTGGGGCCCTCTTGGAGGCTTCTTGGACCGTCTTGGGGCGGTCTTGGGGGCCTCTTGGGCCGTCTGGGAGTGTGATTGTTCGCGGTTCCCGTATCCCCAGAAGCCGCGCCGCCTCGCAATTTTGGCTGCGCTTACTTGCTGGTCGCCACCAGCATTTCCAACGTCACCGGGTTTGGGAGTATCGGTTCTGGCTTTCCTTCTGAGTGGCTGCCCGCTCGCTCGCTTCGCTAGCCTTTTTATCCTGCTGCCTAGTCGCGGCCCGACTAGTGTTCGGACGGCTTTCGACCCGCCTCGCGAGCCTGTTGACCCCCAAAATATCCCCAGTAGCCCATCCACTATCCAGTCCCAGGCGAAGAGCTGGGAGGAGAGGGGTGTACACAAGCATACAGTGAAGCGGCAGCAACCCACAGTGTAGAATACAGAGATTTCGGAGCCTGCTGGAGGCCTCGTGGAGTCGTCTTGGAGGTCTCTGGGGCCCTCTCGGGGCCCGCGGGGGCCCTGTTGGAGCCGTCCTGGAGGCCATCGGGTCCAAAACCACACCGGTGGGGGGGTCCTCAATCGGGTCCCTCGCCATGGGGGCCGAGAGATTGGCCCCTTGGGCCCTCTCGCGGCGCTGTTGAGGGCGTTAGGCGCCGACTTGGAGCACGCCCGGGCCCTTCCTTCAGGGGTTCTCTTGTCTCTTTTGAGGCCTCGACGGCCCGTCGAAGCGAAACGGCGAGAAGGCAAACTATCATGGGACCGTTCTAGATTTCTGAAGGCTTTCGGCCTGCCCGCAGGTATCCTTAGGAGGGTCCCTGTCGACTTGGAGCGTCTTGGGGCCTCGTGGCCGTGCAAGAGCCCCCCCCGTCGGGCACGGCGTGCGGGGCCTCCGCAGCAAGCCTTTCGCCAGCCCTGCACGCTGGTCGTTGGCAGTACGGTGGGGGCATTGGATAAGGAACCCTTAGATAAGGAATCCAGGGTTTCGAGGCCGGTGGAACTTCAATCGAAGCTTGGCCAGGGATATCACCGCCGCCCTCACCAGACAAGGAATCCTCCAGGGTCTGCAGCCTCCTGGGCGCATTCCTTAACCAACGCCCCAACCGCAGGTGTTTTTGGGTTTTCGGATCCCAATCTACTTGAGGCGCCTGCCTACTTCCCTGATCGAATGGTCTCACCTTTTCCCATCCCCTTCTGTGGGTGGGCGGGAGTCCAGGCACTCCGCTTCCAACGCCTTCCTGCTCCGTGCTTCTGCCCGCTTCCTCCGACCCACGGGTAATCCTGGCTGGCACCCGCGGGCGCCCCGCACGTGGTGTTCCAAAAAAAGCCCCCCGCGGCCCCCCGCAGGTGGACGCGAAGCCGGGCGAGGCGCAGCACCGGAACCTGTCGACCTCCCCGCACACCATGCTGCTCCAGTCGGTCCTCCTGGAGATCTGCCTCCTGCTCGCGGCCGTGGTGGCCCCCCGCTACGGCCCGCCCAGCGCCCGCGCGCTGGCCGGCGCCGGAGCCTGCCCGGCCGGCCTCTGTGCGCCGGTGCTCTTCTCGCGCGAGGAAGGCGGCGGCTGCAAATGGAGCGGGAAGCGCAGGGGGGGGGCAGGCACCTGGGCTCCCTGATGCGAGGCCCCAGTGCACCGAGGCCTGCCAGATGGGGTCGGAGGATCGCGGCGCATCGCCGATGCATCGGCGATGCATCTGCGATGCGGCTCGATGTGGGGCCCCATTTTCTCCACGCCGACGTCGCCGCCGATGCATCGGCGACGTCGCCAGTGCATGGCCGATGCATCGCCGGTGCGGCGAGATCCTCTGACCCCATCTACTCGGACCACATCGAGGAGGCCTCCTAGTACAAGGATGCACGTTGCCGCTAAACAGGCCGTACTCATGGTCTCACAACGGCTGTGCTCATGCCACGCCTACGGAGACAGCATGGAGGACGACTGGGCCGTTTGCACTATCGACACAGCACAACTCCTGCACCAGTCGGGTCGGGCGAAAGGGGGGGATTGGGAAAGGGGGGGTTACGAAATTTGCTGCATGCAGCTGGTTTGGGCCCCACGGAGGGCCCACTTCCTCGATACATGGCCGCCTCCTGGCGCCGGGAGGCGCCGGGAAAATCAGCTACGTGAGCTGATTCTCAAACCCCCCCTTTGCTATCCCCCCCTTTCGCCCGACCCGAACCAGGGGATCACCACGCGTGTTTATGGGGGCTCCGGTCGCCCGCGCCTTCGGCGGTGGCTCCCCAGCGAGTGCGCGCGCGAGGCCCGCCCCTGGGCCATCCGCGCCCTCTTCCCGGGCCTCCGATGCCACGGTGCTGTTTTCGATGCCTGGCCCCAGAGGCCCCGAGATTCGAGGGCTCCCAAACGGTGCGGTGACCACACCGTGCGGTGAGTCGGTGGGGATTCGGGGTCACCGCACGGTTTTTTGGGACTCGGGTCGTTCTCCGAGGGATGTCTCGGGCGACAGGGGCCTCCCGGGTCCCAAGACCGTGCGGTGACGGACCGTGCGGTGAGGCCCCTCGGGGGCCCCGACCCCTTGTCGTGGGGGCACTTCTCTGTGCTGCCCCCAAATGTGATGGCCCCTGGACCCGATGGCGGGCCCGCAGAGGCCAGAATCGAGGAAGATGGTCGGCATTGCGAGAAGGCAGGTCGTCGGGGATCCGCTTGCCGTCGGTGTCCGTCCAGGCAGTTTTTGCCACGTTCGCAAGACAGAAGGCTCACAAGTAGCCAGTCTGCCTGCAATTCCTTACAAAATCCAGCCTGTGGTCGCCTTCGGTCTCGCTGTCCTCCTCCTCCTCCTCCTTCTTGTCCCATGCGAGCGGTAGGTCACTTCCTCGTTCAGCAGTTGAAGGCAGCTCCAGCAGAACAAAGAATGCAGGTACGCGGCCGTCGCCATGGGTATGTGGCTCAAGGCATCCCTCCCGCGCGTGATCTAATTCACCGCTATCAGGTGCAGCAAACATGTTTCCGAGAACTGAATCCTTCTTTCTCACCATGCGGTTTTCATGTTTACAGGTAGCGGAACATGATGTTCCGTGATCCACAGCTGCCGTGGCCCGCGCGACAATGCCTCGCGCCCATGGCGTCCGCTGTACATCGACGTCTATGTCGACCCGCTCGACATCCGTTTTCGCGTGCTTCTTCGTCTTCTTCTTCTTCTTCTTCTTCTTTTTTTTCTCCAGATTTTCGCTGCACTTTCAGGGGTTAGCAGTGCTCTTCCCGCCGAGCCGCCAGGACCGGCGGAGCATGAATTGTATGCGTACAAGTGCGAGGACACCTATGAGAAGGACAGTGCCCCCCGCCCACACGCCCCCCCTCGGGTACTCTCGAACTATGTCTGAGATTCTCGGGACTCCTCGTCGTCACATCACTCGCCTGTGAGTGCCGCCGTCAGTGTCAGACCGTCGTGCGATCCGACTTCTACGCCCACGGCGTCAGCGCAGGGCCCCGAGCTGTTCGCAATGGTGTTGCGGCAGCCCGGTGGGGAAGAGGCAGAATCGCATCGCCCTCATTCCGCGCGTGAAATGCTGCCAACGATTTCGAGCGTTCGTTCGATCCGACGCTGGCATCGTCGGTGTCGGCACAGCGCACCGATTTGTCTGCAACTACGTTGTGGGCACCGCGGGAGTGCGTGCAGGAAAACATCGGTAATGCAGAAGGGGGTCAGGCAATTATGTGGTCGTTCGTCCTGGGGGCCTATACTATACACATTTGGGATTACTTGTTATCGATTACCTGGATCCCAATGCATGTTCCTCGTGATTATCGTGCATTTGGCAGTGTTCAGTACAGTGACGATACGACTCGCGACGGGATCTTCCGCCACTATGTGGCAGTGTGCTTCGAGCGCAGTCCGCGCGCCAATCACACGACAAAAGAGACGTCCCAATGCTCTGATGAGGAGGAGCGCACCAGGGACATATACCCACGACGGCTTCGAGGATCACTGCCAGAACGCCGCCGTGGGTGGGTACCCGGGTTGTCGCGCGTTCTCGACAGCTGAAGGGGGCTCCAATCTGGATGGAAGGCCATCGGACTGGGCATGGTCGCTGCCGCTGGCTGCATCGCCTGCGTGGATGCGGGCGGCGGTGGTAGCGGCAACATGCGATGCTTTCGCACCTGGTGGCCCGAGCAAGAGGCTCGCGCGCCCTTTCGACGCTGGGCGCACGAGGTAATGATCCGGTTTGTGGTGAAGTCGGACCTCGACGAGTTTCGCCAAGCAGCCTGCTCGCTGGACTGGCATGTCTCGCGAATGCGTGGGCGAGTGGCCGCCGGATGTCCTCATCCGAGGTTTTCATATCAGCGGCGCCCCAGTGCCGCCCATGACCTACCTTAACCGCAGGGGTTCTCGTGCGCGATGTTCGAGTGGTGCGCCTGCAGTGCCGACGCAACGTGCGCGAGGCATGCCACCTGCAGGTTTTGCAGGGCACCGATACCACCTGGTGTGCTGCTTGGCGTGCCGAGCCCGGCTGACGTTATCGCTGAGTTCCGCTTCGTTGGCGCGTTACGTATTGAAACGAGTCCGGCAATTTTGTTGCCGGCTCGTGCGGCAGACCCTGGCACTGTCTAGTGCCCGTGGTGCCGGCCCGGCCGAGGCCGGGCGACAGCGTGCCAGAGGAGATGCCGCTAGTGCAGGACACCGTCCCGAGTCCTCGGCCCGTGCCGACGCCCGGGGCCGCAGCAGGATCGTATGCAGTCAATCCCCATGGCAGTGCGTTAAGTCTTGCGCCCGTTGCCGACGTGGCAGTGCCGTGCGACGCCCGCCTTGACTTGCGTGCTTCGCCGCGCCGACCGACGTTCCCGTGGTGTCTGGCCGACGAAGCCATGGGGTCCAGGCTTCAGCCCGCCCAGGAGGGGCTGGCGCCCCCGCCCCGCGCAGCAGGCGTGGGCAGCGGCTTGCAGGTTGCCCGTGCGGGGGGGCATTGCGATATCGCGCTCACCATTCGCGACGGCGCGACCACTCGGCGCAGCTTGCGCCCTCCTGCGCTGGAGGGCGACGACTTCGATCGCCCTGCTCAGCTCGGTCTGCAGTCCATGCGCTGCAACGACGGGATTGAGGAGACAGGCGTAGTGCGCGAAATCCGCGCGTTTCCCCGGTCCTCGAAGCTGAAGTCAATTGGGGCCCAGGCACCATGCAATCAGCTCCAAGTGGTCATCTGTTGATATTTGCGCAGATAACTTTGACTGGCGCCGACCGCCGCCCTGGGGGGCCGCCGCCCAGACGGCTCGCGCTACTAGCAGTGGGCAGCGTCCACCAGGACAACGACGCCAACGGCGTGCGCGAGTTAAAAAAACATCAGTATGCAGCTTCTCATTTCCGACGCACAAGTACCAGTGCGGGGCGCGCCGCAGGCGGCAGGCTACGACCTATTCGCCTGTTCGGACGTCAGTATCGTGGCCTGTGGTCGCGAACTGGTGTCTACCGGTGTGGCCGCTCTAGCACTGCTGGGCGCCTGCTTGCGGGTCGCCCCGCGCTCGTGGCCAGCCATCCAGGGGCGTCGACGTCGCGGGCGGAGTGGTGGGCCCTGGCTACCGCGACGCTAGCCCGCGAACGTTCGCGGTCGAGCAGGGCCAGAGGGCGGCCCGCCTCAGCCTGGAACGCATCTTCGCGGACTCCGATATCTTGGTCATTGCCAGCGTTCCGCCATCTTCCCGCGGCTTTTGGGGCTTTGGTCGCGCCGGCATGGCGCGCCTCAGCTGCCACCCCGTCCCGCAGGATACGGGCGCGACAGCGCCGGCAGGGTCAGCCGGCAACAGCGGTGTCGACAACCCCAACCAGCGCCCCCAGTAGGAGGAAGACGGTCGGCCCGCAGGTAGAAGCGGGCAGCAGGGCCAGAACGTTGCGCCTCGGCCGTGGAGAGAGGACAGGACACTTCACTAGCATTAGAAAAGCACGGCATTGGCGTCATCTGCGCCGCCAACTTCGAGGGCGCCGTCGCGGCGCTAGCTGACCTCGAATTTCCCAGGAACGGGGCTCGTCTTATTCTCGAGTCCCCTCCCGACAGGTGTCCGCGAGTCATGGGCTTGGGCGCCGGAATCGTTGCGCGCGGCGCCGCGGCCAGCAATGAGATCGACCGCCAGTGCGACGGATAGTCGAAGCACTTGTGCTCCGCCCGACTCAGCACGGGGCATGCCGCGAGCCCTAGGTCCCACGGGGCCAGGCACATCAGAGCAGTTTTCACGGGGCCTGCTGGCGCACCCATATGCAACCGGCTGTGCAGGTGCAACGAGCTCACGGAGCGCGCGCGGGCGACTGGGCGATCATCGGCCAGAATGTACATGCCGCTTTGATGTGCCGCGAGGTTTCGCGCCGCGCGCCATGCCGCAGTTGCCTTTGAACAGGCGCGGGTTGGACGCGAGCCGCGCCTTCGACGAGGCGCGGCGGCAGTCAGCGCGCCAGACTCGAACGCGTCTTCCAGTCCCGCGACTACGCGCCACCGTGACGCCGAGAATCGCACCTGGCGCCGCAACGCCAAGCACCGCGCCGACGAACATCCCTCGCAGTATATTTCCAAGGCGACTGGACCGGGCACCCTGGGGGGTTTCGAACAATTATGTCGCCAGTGCCTTTCTGGCCGCCAAGCGACAGGTGTCCGACTGCTGCGTTGTCGGCGCCCACCCTGCAGCAGAGTGCATGCGCCAGAACGCGATGGTAGAGGAGGGCCGCGTGCCTGAGGCTCGCAAGCAGGTTGTGTAGGTTCACCGCGACGAACGCGGCGCCGATCGCGCAGGTCTTGCCTCGTATCGCCTGGGTTTTCAAGCCGTTGGCGAGCTGGGTAGCCCCGGCGAGTGCGACGACGACGACTTCCAGGGCAGCCCCGCCTCAGGCTTGCCAACTTGGTGGTTTCGGAGCTCGTCGGCCCAGGCGGTGCCTCGCCATCTGGCGAGTGCTCGAACAATGGCCGAGGGCAGTTGCATCGACAGTTCTCTATGTCAAACGTCACGGTCCAGCGAGTTCGACGCCGTGCAAAACCCCCTCACTTATCTCGCCTGCATCGATCACGGCACCGACATCGTGGGGAGATCCGGTGGGGGGGCGCGGACCAGCCAACTCGCTGTCCGCCGCCAGCTCAGGGCGGGCGCCGACTTCGACTTCGTCGCGGGCTGTGACCTCGGCGACGAGAGCCAGCGGATAGCCGTGGAGAGATGCAACCGATAATGTCGGCCCCCAGTGGCCGCCGTGCCTTCCGCCTGCCGACCTCTCGGCCGTCGAGCTGCCTTCAACTGCGATCCTGCGAGGATGCAGCGCCTCATGGGCGATTCTGCGTCTAGATGGCCCAGCTACAGCTATAACTCGGCGGCTATTTCGTCAACGAACAGCCCGACCCATCGTGGCTGTGCGCCGGGCCGCTCTGGCCAGACATGTTGCCAACGCCAGGCGTGCGCTGGGTCATTTTCGACCAGTAGTGCCAGGTGGGAATTCGACATGGGTATTTCGAGACAGACCATCGGCCTTGTCTCCAATGCCGTGGGGATCTTCGGGCAGCTCGCGTGCCTCAATTGCACCGCAAGCGCGCGCGTGCGCGTTGTGGGCCACAGCGGCGCCGACGCGCGATCGCCCTGCTCGCTCGCGAGCTCAGCGTGTGCAGGTTCGCGGACCCTGGCGCGCGGCCGCGCGGCCGCGCCGGTTAACCCCTGGGAGCGCTGGCGCGATCTGGAGGACGGCGCCTCGCAGGCGATCGGCAAGCAGAACTACCTGGAGGAGCTGACCCCAGAGCAGCAGGCGCAGCTGAACTGCCGTTGGCGCATGCGGATCCACCGGGTCTCGTGCGTGGTCAGAAGTCATTGGGGGACTGTCTGGGCTGCAGCCGCAGTCTGGTCACCTGGTGCTTACCTCGGAACTCCAGCAACGTTCGCCAGCTGCATTTGGGCGGCGCCAGGCTCGACGCCCACATCCTCATCGGCGAGCAGTGGTAAGACGCTCGCATCATCCTGTTTGCCTCGGTGACGAACAGCTACTATCAGCCGACTCCGGGCAGGAGTGGGGCGAGGCGTTCGATGAAGGCGTCGTCGACGCTCCCGAGGGCGCCGCCGGCGTCACCGAGGGTGGTTCGCCATCAGCCCTGTCGGTGAAGCCAGACGTGGCCGACAGCGATGTCTCCGGCCACGTCCAACAAATGATGTTTCCCGCCTGGCAGCGGGTCGAGGGCGCGGAGGATCTGGCCCGGGAGTTGCGTGGGCTGGAGGGCCCCGACATCCAGCAGATGGTCTGCGCTACCGTCGAGCACGCGGCTGCCAGTGTAGGCCGCAGGCCGCGCGAGTGGCCTTTGCACCTGGCAGCTCCGCGCCAGCATCAGTATATTGACGCGCAGTGCCACTACTACCTGCGCATCGCCTCCTTGGACGACTGTGCCGAGCTTGAGGAGGAGTGGGGGGGGGTGGAGAAGGAGGAGGAAGGAGAAACGCCCGTGGAGTTATACTGGGACCCAGTATTGCCAGAAGCGTTCCTGAGCTGCTGCGGGGGCAACTATGTTGCCGGCGCGTCCACAGCGGCCGTGCTTCAGGTCTACGCCGCTGTCGAGGCCGCGGCGATGAAGCGCGACGCTGGTCTCCTCACCAAGGAGGAGGTGTCGAGGCTGACCAAGGAGGTGGCCGCCGCCATCGTCGAGGAGCTCACCATCTGGGTCAAGTGCAAGTGTTTCGAGCGGCGCCCTCTCGCGGGCGCTCGGAACGCCGTGGTCTCCGGGGTTCCAGGCGCGCGTTTAAATCGAAGCGGCGGAAGGGGTCGGGGGGCAAGACCGTCGGAGTGATCTGGCGCCGCGCG
Source organism: Prorocentrum cordatum (assembly GCA_963575745.1). Classification (NCBI taxonomy): domain Eukaryota; class Dinophyceae; order Prorocentrales; family Prorocentraceae; genus Prorocentrum; species Prorocentrum cordatum. The sequence continues at coordinate 129,394 of CAUYUJ010018522.1, read as the reverse complement.
GCGCAGCGTGGTTTCTGCAACAGGGGCGCCGGGGCCCTGGGGGCTTTCGCGGGCGCGGCGAAGCGGGCGTCTCAGCGGGTTCTGTCTCCAGAGGCGGGTCGCCGCCCAGACCAGTTGTTCGTCGCAGTGGGCGTCGAGGCTGCTTTCTTGCAGGGCATATTTTATGCGGAGAGGCAGGGGCAGGGCGAAGCGCCAGGGGGGGTGAACTTCACCCTGCCACTCGGCAGTGCTGCCATCGGCAGGCGGGTCCCAGGCTGCGAGTCCCTCGTGGGCACGGTTTGCAATGATGCGCCCAGAGCTTCCTCCGTGGAGCTCGCTGGGGCTACCCGCGCGCTCAACTTCAGCGCCGAGCCGACGCGGTCGTGCGCGGGGCCTGATGTCATTCGCAGGGCGTCCGGTACTTGTGGTGCTGGCGGCTCAGAGCAAGTGCTATTCCTGTCCAAGCACGTTGACGACTTGAGGTCGCTTGACACAAGGGGCGCGTGGGCCGGCGGATCCTCCGCGTCGACAGCGTCTTCGGCAGCGTGAAGGTCGACCGCGACGACTTCACCGACTGCGGTGCCCTGCAACGTCGCAGTGCCGACGGTGCAGTGACGCTCGACCAGGGCGTGTCTGTCGACGCGCTGGTCTCCGTGAGACGGGGTGCGGCATGCGTGGCTCCGTATGCGCGCGTCAGGGCAAGTGCTGCAATATTGGTCAACAGGAACAGTTCTGCCACTTGTTCGACGCAGCTAGCCTATCGCGCAAGCTTGTGTGCTTATCATCGTTCGGCACTGAGCTGCCCGCAGCGCGTGGAGCGGCATTCGGCCCGCAGGCGTGCCGCTCCGCGAGATGGTGCGCGGGCCCGCCTCCGCTGCTGCAGTCGGCAGGCTGCGCGAGGAGGGTGGTGGCGCTGTGCTCGCCGCCTTTGCCATGGACCACGCGCGGCCGCTATCGGAGAATAGTGTGGCGGGCCACCTTTGATGGCTAGCAGACCATCTGCGCGCCAAACAGTTATCTGAAATTTTGTGGTGCGACGCCCGCGACATGAGGGCCGAACTCATGACGGGGTAGAGTGTCGGCTGGGAGCTTAGTCTCGACATCATGGATGGGAAGCTCGCCGATGAATAACCAACAGTGAGGTTGAGCGAGGAGTGGCGCAACAAATCGGTATCGAGCTGTCGCCGCAGCGACCTGAACAGGGACATTGGCGGTGTTGGGTAACCCTTTCGGTGTCACATGCCCGAACTGTGTTTGCGAATGCGACGCAGTACATCAAGGAGAGAAGTACGAAGGTACTCGCATGCCACGAAGTATGTTTACGAGTGCGACGTAGTGAGCCACGCAAGCGAGGGACTGTTACCATGAATTGTTTATGGAAGAGCAGGCTGGTGAACGTTGAGCGCGCGATTTCTGTATTCTGTGCTTCACCGATAGTCAGCTGCCAGTCTTTCTGTTCAGTCGTGACAGTAAATTTTTATGGGGGGCCTTGTCATCAGAAGGTCCCCTGAGCAGTGCAATTGCTCATGGAGGTGGTGGTCTGTGCAATCCCCCGCTCTGCCCCATTTAGCACTGTAGTTGTTCACTGTGGCTAATCTGTCGGGTGCCAGTGGTGGCCTGGTTTGTTTGCGTCTTGGCTGCCAGTGTAGCACAACGGACCTGTTCGAGCCCCAGACTCGGACGGTACGTCACCTCGTCGTTAAGCATGTTAAGGCACTTGTAGCATGGCAGGGAACACGAGTACGCGGGGTCGCCGTGGGCATTTGGCTCAAGGCATGCTTCCCGCGCCCGTTGTAAGTACCGCCATCAGACACCGGTATAATACCTCCGAAAAACGATTTTTTCCCCACCGCACGCTTTACATTTATAGTATGTTCATCCCCCTGCTTCCCCCATCCCTTTTCACTCCTCCGAAACCGTTTTTGGCACCTGTGCTGCCCACCGGCTTGCCGACGTAAGAATCGACCAGGTCGTCGGAGGCTGGACCCCTTGCCTCCGCCGAGGAGTATCGCTACCGCGAGTGGCCCAGGGGTGGCGGCCAGGCCGCCGCAGACGCCGCTGGGACCGCGGGCGAGCTCCCGCCCGCGTCCGGCGGCACCGAGGCCCCGCCGTCGGCGGCGCACGCGCCGGCGCCGGGCTGCACGGCGCCGCTGCCGCTGCTGAGCGCTTTGCAGGAGGTGCTGGAGGACTTGGAGGGCGCTATTGATATGTGTATGTATGTATGTATGTATGTATGTATGTATGTATGTATGCATGCATGCATGCATGCATGTATGTATGTATGTATGTATGTATGTATGTATGTATGTATGTATGTATGTATGTGTGTATATATTTATACATATGTATGTGTGTACGTACATGGTTGTGTGTATGTACATGTCTACGTATAACTATGCATATGCATAAATATGTATACGCACATTTATTCGTGTATGCATATGTGCATGCATGTGTTTAGGCACATATCTTTGCATATGTACATGCATATGTTTGTGAACATGTAGATGTAAACGTGTCAGCATGTGGATATAGCTATATGCTTCTATATATATATATATACACATGCGTCCGCATAGTTATTTGCATGTGTGCATGTATATTCGATTGTCCGTGTGTAGGTGCATATTTATGTATCTGTGTGTATGTGTATTGTTATATATTTAATGCATGTACATATTTATGTATGTATCTATGCATCTCTATGTGTATGCATGTCTTTAGATGTATGTATGTATGTATGCTTGCATGCATGCATGCATGCATGCATGCATGCATGTATGTATGCATGCATGTAAGTATGTATGTATGCATGTATGTATATATTTATGCATGGATGTATGTATGTATGTATGTATGCATGCATGCATGCATGCATGCATGCATGTATGTATGTATGTATGTATGTATGTAATTATGTATGATTGTATGCATGTATGTATGTATGTATGTATGTATGTATGTATGTATGTATGTATGTATGTATGTATGTATGTATGTATGTATGTATGTATGTATGTATGTATGTATGTATGTATGTATGTATGTATGTATGCTTGTGTATGTATGCATGTATGTATCTCCAGATCTCACGGGGACCGCACTCTACTACTCGCAAAGTGCCTACTCGCCGCATTTCAGAGACAAGAACGCTCACCCCGCTTCACCAGCACCCTCAGTACCCGCCTCCTCCTTGACCCGGCCGACCCTGGCCCGGCCGACTCTGTCCAAGGCCAAGGGGGTCCCTCCCACGAGTCTGGCCACGCCGCCGATTGCCAGGGTGGGTGCGGGCGTCGAGTCGGCGCCCGCCTCCCCGGGAGGTGGTCGGCGGCGAGCCCCGTGGGGAATTCCGAGGGGGGCGGGCCTGCTTGGCAGGCTCGGAAGGCTTCGGGCCTCCAGAGAAGCTCTCGCAGCCTCCTCCGAGGACAGCGGGACCCGCTCAGAAGGCGCGGGGGTTTTTGAGAAACACCGCCGCCTTCTGAAAGGGCGTGCCCCCTCCTTCTCCTCCTCCTCCTCCTCCTTCTCGTCCTTCTCGTCCTCCTTCCTTCCGCCTGTTCCTCCTCTTCCTTTTCCTCCCTCCTCCATCCTCCTCTTCCTCCTCGTCTTCCTCACTCGAATGGGATGCCTCGCTGCTATCTGGGCTCGCAGGTCTGGAGCACATGTATCTGATAAGGTAAGCCAAATCCTCCTTGCTGCCATAATCAATTTTCTCTTACCGCCAACCCCAGCTCGCAATCCTAGTTCGTAGCAGAGCTGGGAACGATCCCAATTCGCCATCCATGGAAGACGCGAAGAGTGCGATGCAGACGCAGTGTCGGTCTTCTCTCACCCTCCACACTGGTACCACCCTTCAGTCCCTGAGCAGCCCGTGTTTCCGAGGCCAGTGCCTACGACCGCAAGTGGCCCCGAGATCGGTGTACCGTCCCTTGGCAGACAGACGGCCTGGTCGAGGGGTAAGCAGACCCAGGAGGCAACAAGGCCCGTGCCCGACGCTGGCGCTGGAGCGTCATCGCTATACCGCACCACCAGGCCAGTGCTTGGGTTGAGATTGCGCGCGGCGGTGCTGGCCTGCGTCTTTGCCAGCACGCTGCGCCCTCCGAGCGGCTCCAAGCTGGTTGATGCTACATACCTGCGCGCAGCAACGAGGGCTCCGGTACTGCTACGACTGCTCCAGGTGGCAAAATGGCCCTGGACAGGACCGAGTCCCCAGGCTCTCGACACGGAAATCCGTACCGACACATCGTTTCGTTCGGAGGATATTGAACCTGGTACTGCTGGGCAGTATCCTCATCTCCTCCGTGGTCGCTCTGCTCTGGCTCCTCTGCAGGGTGCCAGGGGCTGGGCATGGCGGAGGCGGCGGTTGGGGCGGCATCACGTCTCGCCAGCCACTCTCCTGGTCAATCCGCGTGTCCCACCTCGGTCTACCAGGCTACGAACTCAGAGGAAGCCGTCGCTATGGCCTCCACGTGGGGCCACGGGGTCGATCTTTGTGAGCTGTGCGGGGGCGAAGCCCGCGCTTCGCAGATTGTTATGCTGCGCCGTCGACTCAGGACGGGCGAGAAATCCGACCTGGTGACCGCCAGCGACCTGGGTGATCCACAGGAACAGTATTTCTTTTCGAGGACATCAGGTCCAATAACGGTCTGGTAACGGTTATGGCACCACCATGCCGCAATACTGGACCTCCAAGTGGTCCCGACTATCGTATCAATCGTGAGAGTTGGAGGGCTCACTGTGATGAAGACTCCCCTACCTCGTGTTCTGCGGCCAGGTGGCGATTCTGTGTGTATGTATGTATGTACGTATGTATGTATGTATGTATGTATATTATATATAGATTATGTATAGATATACACATCGGACGGCCGAGCCCTATTTGGCTCAGTACCGTGCCTCCTTGGAAACACATCTTATATCATCCACGGGTGGGCGCCTTGGTATTCGACCAGTGTCAGCTGGGCGCCAAGGGCCCAGGCGGCATCCCAGCCAAGAAGCGCTCTCTGGCCATCGCTAACGCACCACATCTACTCACGCCGCTTCGCAAGTTACGGTGCCCCGGCAACCGCGACCACGACGGCACTTGGGGCCAGGCCCAACACGCCAAGAAATTTCAGGCTTGGCCCTTGCGCTTGGCACAACGCGTGGTGCGAGGCACAGTTGTGCTCAGGACCTCGATAGACAGCTTGGCCGCTCTCTTGGCTGAGCTCTACTCGGCTGCAGGTTCAGCCATGCTCGCCGCCGCAGCTGGCGGCTCGTGGCCAGTTCAAACCAGCCCAGCGCGTTCGAGGGCCCGATGCTGGCCTTGGACGCCCAGGCCGCTGAGCGCCGTCCTCGGCTTCGTTTTCGCTCGCCCAAGCCGAGGAGCATGTCGCCCAGCCCAGGGCCAGTGGTCAAGCTGTCCCTGCCCCCCTGCACCGCCCCAGGTCTTGCTGCGCTAGCGCCTGGTTCGCAGCCCGCTGGCGTGCGCCCGTTCTGGCTCGCCGCGGGGCCCCGGGCGCCCGTCGGCAGCGGCGGCCAGGCGCAGTGCGTTCCGCAGTGCCAGAAGGGCAGCAGGGACGGCAACGACATTAGCAAGAAGGCGGCGGAGGCTTCCGCGGCCGAGCCCGGGAGGGCTCCCCAAGAGTGCGCGCCGCGGTGGCCCCCGGGGGCAAGAAGGCGCGGGACGCGGAGCGGGCGGCAGCGTTAATTAGTCGACCACGCGCGGAGGTGGGCATGGGGCGGGGCTTCTTTGAAGCGCCCCTGCTTCTGAGATGGCGCATCCCCTATCATGGATGTGGTGCCGCGCCTGCAAAGTGGCAGCCTCCTTCCCCCTCGCGCCCCCCCCCCCCGTGCGTGCCGCCTATTGAATGCGAAGGCGGACGTGGCCGCCGACGCCGGCGGGGGCGCGACGACGACAAGGCCGCCGACGCCAGCGAGGAGAAGGACGACGAGGAAAAGGCCCGCCCGCCGAGGACGCGGGGGAGTCCGCCGCGGACGACGCCGCCGCGGGCTCGGACCGTCCTCGCACCGCGCTCGTGGACAGCGGCGCGGCGAGGCGCAGGACATCACCTGCTGCGCTCCCTCAAGGAAGCCCTAAATTTTCTTCCCCCGCTCCAATCTACCAGTCGAAGGTCTCGTCGCATCCCCGTCCCATCTTCCTCCTGGGTCGTGCGTCGCAACAGGTCGAGCTTCGCTCGGTCATTCGGTCGTTTTGACCGCGACGCACGGTCCCCGCGTGCACACATTCGCGGCGCATGGCAGTTCGCCTCGCGCCTGCTCAGGCGAGCTGCTTTGTGCCGTTACTACGAGCGCGAGCGTTCTTGCTGAGTCTAGTCGGTGAGCACGCGTTCCGTCGCGCCTGGCGCGCGCCCCCCAGGTAGCAGCCTGGTATTCTGTACGGGCTGGGAATGTGCACGGGGATTGGACTGTTTTGGCATTCCCTCTTTCTCCTTTGCTCCACCAGAGCTGTGCGATCGCCCGCGCAAGCTCCAATTCCAATCTGGTGCTTCGCTTCGGTCTGGGCTCACGTATCTGGAGAGCATGCATCTGGTAAGGTTGAGAGGGTCCATGTTGCCGCCGTGTTTTCTTCCTGCCGCCCCCCCCCAGAATTCTGGTTCCTCTTTTTCTTCCTCCCTCCTCCCTCCTCCTCCTCCTCCTCCTCCTCCTCATAACCTCCTCCTCCGTTTTCCTCTCCTCCTCCTCATCCCCCTCCTCCTGTCTTTCCTCTCTCCTCCTCCTCCTCCCTCCTCCTCCTCTTGTCATTCTCTTTATAGATAACCCCCTCTCACCCCCCGGGGGCTCGCCGACCGAGGAGGGGCACGAGGCGGGCGGCGGCGCGGCGCCCATGGCCGGCCCCGACGGGGCCCGCCCGTTGCGGCGGCGGTCGAGGCCGAGGACGAGGGCGACGCGCCGCGGGCCCTGAGGCGCGGCCCCCCGTCGGTGTCACCAATTTTCCCCACATGCTTCGTGGGGTTCTGGTTTTCTTCCCTGCCGCGCCGCACCCGCGTTCACCTTCACCTCCTCTTCTCTCCTCCCCTTCTCACACAGCGCAGCACAGCACAGCACAGCACAGCTCAGCACAGCTCAGCTCCAATCAGCACAGCACAGCTCAGCTCAGCACAGCTCAGCTCGGCACAGCACAGCACAGCACAGCTCAGCACAGCAGAGCACGCAGGGCTAGCGCGCAGGGCACGGCAGGCGTGACCGCATCGCACCACACACACACACACACACACACACACGTCAGAGATCGTGGCAGGCCCCACATAGAGGGGCACGTGGCAGGCGCGGCAGTTTCTCGACACCAGAGGGGGTGCGCAAGGGGTGGTCTCTCAACGCGGCCTCTATGCGTGCCAGGGTCGGAGAGCGTGGCAGGCGTTGTACTTTCTCGACACCATAGGGGGTGCGCAAGGGGTGGTCCCTCAGCGCGGCCGCTATGCACGACGGTCGTCCAGTGCATAGCAGGCGTGGCATTTTCTCCACACCTTAGGGGATGCGCAGGGGGGGATCCCTCACCGCGGCCGCTATGCACGACGGTCGTCCAGGGCATAGCAGGCGTGGCATTTTCTCGACACCATTTGGGGTGCGCAGGGGGTGGTCCCTCAGCGCGGCCGCTATGCACGACGGTCGTCCAGTGCATAGCAGGCATGGCAGTTTCTCGACACCATAGGGGATGCGCAGGAGGTGGTCCCTCACCGTGGCCGCTATGCACGACGGTCGTCCAGGGCATAGCAGGCGTGGCACCTTCTCGACACCATAGGGGGTGCGCAGGGGGTGGTCCCTCACCGCGGCCGCTATGCACGACGGTCGTCCAGTGCATAGCAGGCGTGGCATTTTCTCGACACCATTGGGGGTGCGAGGGGGTGGTCCTATCGCGGCCGCCCCGGCAACTATGCACGACGGTCGTCCAGGGCATAGCAGGCGTGGCATTTCCTCGACACCATAGGGGGTGCGCAGGGGGTGGTCCCTCAGCGCGGCCACTATGCACGACGGTCGTCCAGTGCATAGCAGGCGTGGCATTTTCTCGACACCATAGGGGATGCGCAGGGGGTGGTCCCTCACCGTGGCCGCTATGCGCGCCAGTCGTCCAGGGCATAGCAGCGACACCATAGGGGGTGCGCAGGGGGGGTCCCTCAGCGCGGCCACTATGCACGACGGTCGTCCAGGGCGTAGCAGGCGTGGCATTTTCTCGACACCATTGGGGGTGCGCAGGGGGTGGTCCCTCACCGCGGCCGCTATGCACGACGGTCGTCCAGGGCATAGTAGGCGTGGCATTTTCTCGACACCATAGGGGGTGCGCAGGGGATGGTCCCTCAGCGCGGCCACTATACACGACGGTCGTCCAGGGCATTGCAGGCGTGCCACTTTCTCGACACCATAGGGGGTGCGCAGGGGGTGGTCCCTCACCGCGGCCGCTATGCACGACGGTCGTCCAGGGCATAGCAAGCGTGGCGCTTTCTCGACGCCAGGCGGGCTGCGCAGGGGGTGGTCCCTCAGCGCGGCCACTATGCACGACGGTCGTCCAGGTCATAGCAAGCGTGGCGCTTCCTCGACGCCAGACGGGGTGCGCAGGGGAACATTCGCGACGAGGGCTCAGAACGCAGAATTGCGCATTTATTCAAAACTTGAGCAACCACATAAGATTCAAATTAAGTATGTGGGGTTCCTCGGTAGCGTATTTTTTTTGTCGGCGGCGAGGCACAAGTGCTGCTCCAGCGGGCAGGCGATCGGGGCAACCGATATGCTATGTGGCCGGCGTGCAAAAGGGGGGGGAACACAAATAGGACGGCCGAAAAGGACGGGGGGTGGAGGCGGAAACCATTCAGACGCAGAAGAATTCCGAGCTGAGCGCACCAGCGCGGCCATCAGCGGCAGCGGGGGCCGTGGCAGTTGCCGTGCCACCCAAACACGCTTCTGCCATCTGTGCGTCGCCTCCACAAGGGCGACGCGTGCGTTCACAACTTCTATAGGACGTAATCGGTGGCGGGCGCTTTTCTGACCATGCCGCTGGGGTAACGATGTGCTGGACTGTAGTTGTGGTGTCATCATCTGATCGGACGCGCGCCTCCAATGAGGACGCATCTAGGGCACAGGTGTCCTTCTGCGTCCCATCCTGGGAAATTGTTGACGCTTCGGCGATCAGCAATCAGCTGCCGCTCCCCTTCCTCCTTGTTCCCTGCATTTGCGGCGATCAGCCGCCTGGTCCTACGCCTTTGCCAGGGGAGTCGTCTGGCAGGTGCCTCTCCACGTCGTGCCTCGCATTGGAGCCTGGGGTGGCGCATATCGTTGTGGGCCCCCCGTGGCAGGGGTGGTGGACGTCCGCCCGGCTGCTCCCTGGGGCGGCGGTCAGTGAGCTTTGGTGTCGCTCCTGGTCGTCACTGAGTTGGCATTTTCCTATGAACTGTCGCAGCTGCCGCTGTGTCTGGCGGCTGGCGGCTGGCGCGCTGCCGGTGTGCTGGCGCTGACGGCGTCCCCCTGTCCGTCAACCTCGTGATGACCGCAAAGGTTCATGGTGATGGGGTTCGGCATGGACTTGCTGCTGATTCCGCCAGGGACCCCCTCATTTGCTTAAGGCGTCGACGGCACGGTCTCCTTGGCGAAGCTCGCTGCGGGCAGCTGGCCGCTGTGCTGCTGGCCGCCCGCCGCTCCCCGCGCGGGGCACCCGTTGTGGTGGCGCTCCGCACCCTCTTGCACGGCTTCCCCGTGCCTGTCATCTCAACTGCCTCCAGGTGTTGGCGCGCGGGGCGCCCTGATGGCTGGTCGCGTTGCTTGGCCGCTGCTATCGTGCTGCCCTGCCTGGTGAACCTTTGGTTATCTTCGTGAAGGTCCACACTGCCCCTGCACTGGGGAACCCTGGCTCCTCGAAAAAGTCTTGGAGCGGCCGCAGCCCGTCCGCTTTTTGGGTCTTCCGCGCGGCCCTCATCTACGCGAAGGTGGTTGAACTTCGGCGGTGTCTGGAGGTCGCGTTCTCCGTGACGGTCTACACCACCCTTTCCGTGGGGTGCCCTCGCACTCCTTGGGGGAGGTCTTGGTGTGGCCGCAGCCTGGAGGTCGTGGTGTCCTCCCTGGTTCTCTTCTACGTGCAGGTGGTCGCTCGCCCACGCGGGGCCTGGAGGTCGTTTCATCTCGGCATCGTCGCTCTTGTGCGAAAGCCACGTGTTCGGCAAAATTTCCCGGGGACCAGATTTCCCACCTTCGCCGCCGCCTTCCTGGGTAAGCGTTGCGCTCGGGTCATCCTTCTCCGCCGTCGAGTTCATTTGCCTTGGCATCTCCGCCGGCACCTTCCTCGCGTTCTTGGTGCTGCTCTGAGTCGCCTTCGCGCCATTTTGGCCGCCCGTGTTCCGCCCCGCACCTGGTGCTGCTCGTTGCTTGTTTCCCGCAGCCGGTGGCATGGCCTGCCCCTGCTCGCCGGGCGTTCGACCTGCTTCGCGCGCCCCTTCGTTCGTGTTTTTTTTTTTTTTTATTTTTTTGTTTTTTTTGTTCGTTTTTTCTTTTTTTTTTTTTTTTTTTTTTTTTCCGTTTTTTAGTTTTTTTTTTTTTCGTGTTTTTTTTTTGTTTTTTATTTTTTTCTTCTTTTTTTTTTTTTCTCGATGCCAAAGACATGACCAACCAACCATCCAGAAAACGTATGTACAGGGGAGCTGAGGTGATTACGGAAGTGGGGGATCATGCAGATAGACCAAACCGTCTGAACAAAAGGGGGAGCGTGGAGGATTTAGCGTCGTTCGTCGTCGTCGTCGTCGGAGGGGGAGGAGGAGGAGGAGGAGGAGGAGGAGGAGGAGGAGGAGGAGGAGGAGGAGGAGGAGGAGGAGGAGCGAGGAGGAGGAGGGGTGAGGACGAGAGGGGAGGAGGAGGAGGGGAGGAGGAGGAGGAGGGAGGAGGAGGGGGAGGGGGGAGGGGGGAGGGGGAGGGGCCAGGGGAGGAGGAGGGGAAGAGGAGGAGGGGAGGGGGGGAGGAGGAGGATGAGGAGGCGGAGGAGGGAGGAGGAGGAGAAGAAGGGGAGAAGCAAAGGAGGAGGAGGAGGAAAGAGGAGAAGAGGGGAGGAGGAGGAGGCGGAGGAGGAGGAGGGGAGGAGGAGGAGGAGGAGGAGGAGGAGGAGAAGGGGAAGGAGGAGGAAAAGGGGGAGGAAGAGGGAGGAGGAGGAGGAAAAGGGGGAGAAAGGCGGAGGAGGAGGAGGAGGAGGAAGAGGAGGAGGAGGAAGATGAGGAGGAGGAAAAACATGAAGATGATTATGATGATGTTGATGATGATGATGATGCTGATGATGCTGCTGATGATGATGATGATGAGGAGGAGGAGGAATAGGAGGAGGAGGAGGAGGATGAGGAGGAGGAGCAGGAGGAGGAGGAGGAGGAGAGGAGGAGGTGGAGTAGGGCGAAAACGAGGAGGACGAGAAGGAAGAAAAGGAGGAAAAGGAAAGAGAGTTGGGTACCTCGGGGATCCTCTGGAGGCCTCGTACGGGGTCTGTTGGGGGCCCCCTTGGAGGCGTCTTTGGGCCGTCTGGGCGTCCCTTGGGGCCTGTTGGGGCGCTCTTGGGAGCTTCAGGGGCGCTCTTGGGGTCATTTAGGAAAACATTGTTAACAAAAAAGAGGGGAACTCCAATTAACCTCCCCGCTGGGAGCACCCAAACTCGCCTCCTGTACCCCTCTTGGAGCGCTCTTGGGGCGCTCTTGTTGTGCTCTTGGGCGCTCTTGGGGCCGTCTTGGGGCTCTCTTGGGCCTCTCCTGGGGCTCTCTGGGGCCATCTTGGAGCCATCTCGAGGCCTCGGATGACCATCGGAATCGAAAAGGCGAGAAAGCAACAATTATTGTTTTCCGGAGGTTTTGGAAGGATTGTGACCTCTTGCGGGCCTCCTCGGAGGTCTCGGAAACCTTTGAACGTTCTTGGGGCCTCTTAGAGCATCTTCGGAGCCATCTCCGGAGCCATCTTGATGCGTCTCAGGCTATATTGAGCCATCTTGGAGGTCATGTTGGGCTCTCCGAGGCGCTCTTGGAGCAGTCTTGGGCCTTCTTGGACGCTCCAGCTACCTGCGACCACCCCCGTCCAAGTCCAGGGGCAGAGGGCATGGGGGGAGGGGTAGACCGCCCGCCCCGAGAGGGAAGAGGGGGGTGGAAGAGAAGCCGCCCTAGACCACCTACGCCCAGAGGGCTTGTGGGATTCTTTGCTCAAGTTTTCAGCGAGGCGGTTTTTCATCCTGGCATTCCATCGTGATCTCGGCCTCAGGGGCTCGTTATCTCTGGGCCTCCCAGATGATGTCCGACTGGATGGGGTCGGAGGAGCGCGCCGCATCGTCGATGCATCGTTGATGCGGCTCGATGTGGAGCCCGATTTGCTCCACCCCGACGTCGCTGGTGCATCGCCGACATCGGCGATGCACTGCCGATGTATCGGCGATGCATCGCGGATGCGGCGCGATCCTCTGGCATCATCTGCTCGGGCCCCGTCTGAGATGCTTCTAGTTACCGGGTCTTGGAACCATCAAGGCAGGTCAAGGCAGGGCGAGGCATTATTTCTGGGGAAGGGGTCGGGACTTTTTTGGGCAGCGCGTTGAGAAACATCACATCGTCGGATGTCTGGCTGGAGGGGGTTTCCCGTTAAGGGCACCCTCTGGGTGCCAGGGCCACGCCAGCCAAGAGGGCAGTTCGTCAGCTGGACCTCACTGGGAGCCTTTTGATCCGCGCGTGTTTCAGTAGAGCTGGGGCCCGTGGCCAGGCGGAACTGGAAGCGTCGAGCAGGCAGACAGCGTATGACGGTGCTTGGGAGTTGAGTGTGCCATTTCTTTCGAGGTTTCGGGCTTTTCCCCAAACAGTCTTGGCACTGATTCTTATTCGGGGTTCCAGATTCTAGAGAGTTGTTCTTGTGGGGCGCCCTTTTTTCAGCTCCTGCCAGGACCCTCACTGTCTGGTCCCATGCGGATTCCCACCCCGCTGTCCCGGTTTGCCGCGCTTTCTTTCCACCGGCCCTGTGGGCCACTCTTTTTTTCCTGTGGCTGCTTGGGACCGTCTGGATTTGGCCGGGCGGATGGGGGAGGTTATGGGGCGTTTCGTCGGCGCTGCCCTCAGCTTTCAGCACTCAGGAGGGCAGAAGTCGCCGATTGCGCTCGGCAGGAGCTGTTTGCGAGAATCGTACGTTTTCATGCCGATGTTGATGATATCACCGGAGGGTGAGAGGGAGTTCTTGTCCTTGTCCTCGGGTTTGTGCAGCGGCCAACGAAGAGCAGGAGGAGGAGGAGGAGGAGGAGGAGGCGGAGCCGGAGCCCGAGACGGAGGCGGAGGCGGAGGCGGAGGCGGAGGAGGAGGAGGAGGAGGCGGAAGGAAAGGAGGAGGCCTAACTCTCTTCTCCCTATTATTAAGCACTTAATGAGGGATGATGATGATGATGATGAGAGGAGGAGGAGCAGGAGCAGGAGCAGGAGGAGGATGAGGATGAGGAGTGAGCAGAGGAGGAGGAGGAGGGGAGCAAGATGATGATGATGATGTGATGATGCTGCTGTGATGATGATGCTGATGATGATGATTGATGATGCTGCTGATGATGTGAGATGATGATGATGATGATGATGATGTTGCTGTGATGATTGATGGTGGTGATGCTGTGATGATGAT
>CAUYUJ010018522.1:95832-113332 GCA_963575745.1 Prorocentrum cordatum | reverse complement strand
TGACGATGATGATGCTTATGATGATGATGACGAGGATGACGAGGATGACGATGATGACGATGCTGATGCTGATGCTGATGATGAGGATGCTGACGCTGCTGCTGATGATGATGATGATCAGGATGATGATGATGACGATGATGATGCTGCTGATGATGATGATGCTAATGATGATGCTGCTGATGATGATGCTGATGATGATGCTGATGATGATGCTGATGACGATGCTGATGCTGCTGATCATGATGATGATGATGATGATGATGCTGCTGATGATGATGATGATGATGATGATGGTGATGATGATGACGATGATGACGATGATGATGATGATGATGATGATGATGATGATGATGATGATGATGATGATGATGATGATGATGATGATGATGATGATGATGATGATGATGATGATGATGATGATGATGATGATGATGATGATGATGATGATGATGATGATGATGATGATGATGATGATGATGATGATGATGATGATGATGATGATGATGATGATGATGATGATGATGATGATGATGATGATGATGATGATGATGATGATGATGATGATGATGATGATGATGATGATGATGATGATGATGATGATGATGATGATGATGATGATGATGATGATGATGATGATGATGATGTGATTGATGATGATGATGATATGATGATGATGATGAGATGATGATGATGATGATGATGATGATGATGATGATGATGATGATGATTATGATGATGATGATGATGATGATGATGATGATGATGATGATGATGATGATGATGATGATGATTTGCTGGTGGTGGTGGTGGTGGTGGTGGTGGTGGTCGTGGTGGTGGTGGTGGTGATGAGGAGGAAGATGAGGAGGAAGGAGGACGAGATGGAGGAGGAGGTGGAGGAGGAGGTCTTCCTGGCTCTTCTGCTCTGCTTCTCTCCGCGAGGCATCCCTCCTTCGCGAGACCCCGCGGACGCCCACTGCCGGCCCGGAGCCCGCTGGGCAGGGGCGGGCCGCGGCCTTGTTGGCCACGCTCCTCAACTGCGTCTGGCTGGAGCCGCACGCGGCGCTGCTGCCTCGGCCGCCCACGTCCCATGGGAGAGAAGTCTACTTTACGCTACTGCCATTCGGAGGGGGAAGGAGGAGGAGGAGGAGGAGGAGCAGGAAAAGGAGGAGGAGGATGAGGAGGAGGAGGAGGAGGAGGAGGCGGAGGAGGAGGAGGAGGAGGGAGGAGGAAGAGGAGGAGGGGGAGGAGGGGCAGGGGGAGGAGGAGGAGGATGACGAGGAGGAGGAGGAGGAGGACAAGGAGGAGGACGAGGAGGAGGAGGAGGAGGAGGAGGAGGAGGAGGAGGAGGAGGAGGAGGAGGAGGAGGAGCAGGAGCGGGAGGAGCAGGAGGAACAGGAGGAGCAGGAGGAGGATGAGCAGGAAGAGGAGGAGGAGGGGAAAGGAGGAGGAGGATGAGGACCAGTGTGAACCAAAGAGTCATCAACGATGTTGGAATCAACCCTCCCTCCAAGCCCCCTCTCATAGGCCCCTACAACGGTTCATTTCCATTGAGGGAACTGCCTCGTTGGAAGACACCCTTAAAGACCCTGAAGCATGCCAAAACATTGTTCTCAGGATTTCAACGCCACGGATCAACCTGACTGCTGCTTTTGACGATCGTGAATCGTGCCAGAACGCCACTTTTGGGACTTCAACACCGCGAATCAACATAACAGTTGTTCCCGCATGTTCCTGAATCTTTCCAACACACCGCTTCTGGTACGTTGATCATAGGAAATCAGTGGAATGCTTCAACAATTTATGAACGAATGTGCGCGGTGCTTAGGCGAGAGCCACGTTTTGAAAAGGAATCGCTTTCAATATGTGAGACTCTTGCGAACTTTTATAACGAATGTTAGCGGCGCTGAGGCGAGAGCCATATTTTGAAAAGTAACCGCCTTCAATCAGTGAAACTCTTTGCGAATTTGTAAAACGAATGTACGCGGCGCTGAGGCGAGAGCCACATGTTGAAACGGAACCGCCTTCAGTCCGTAAAACTCTTGATTTTTTAAACGACTGCGTGGCGCTGAGGCGATAGCCACATATTGAAAACAACCCGCCCTCAATACATGAAGCTCTTGCTAGTTTTTTAATGCGAATGTGCGCGGCGCTCAGGCGAGAGCCACATTTTGAAAACCACCCGCCCTCCATCTGTGAAACTGTTGCCGCTTGTTAAGCATCGTCCCGAAGGGCCGCCGCATGCCGACTTTGCCCCAGGGTTGGGCCCCATCGGCTGCGCCTCGCCCGGATCGCTTCCGGGTGGGCGCTGCCGTGGCCCTCGAGCGCAGCTCTCCCGAAAGTTCAGGTGCTGCCACCGGTCCTGCTGCTGCTGCTGCTGCTGCTGCTGCTGCCTTTGCTGCCTCTGCTGCTGCTGCTGCTGCTGCTGCCTCTGCTGCCCGTGGCTCCTCGAGGCCACCCGCTCTTTCCCGTGCTGCCTGGTCGAGGCAAATCGGTCGAGGCCGGTATCGTCATTCTTCGAGGGAAGCCGGTGCGGCGTTTTCCGCCCTCAGCGCTCCCGCTCCCGGCGCAAAGCCTGACCCAACGCCGCGGCCACGCCGCCGCTGCCGCTGCCGCTGCTGCTGCCGCTGCCAGTGCTGTAGCCGCTGCCGCTGGTCCCCGTCCTGCCTCTCCTGCCTTCTCAGGGGCAACGATAGGTGGGGATAGTCGCCCATCCATCGCCGATGTGCGCGATAGCCCCAACCTGCCCAGGAACGTGCGGATTCACGATCGGGGGCCTATCGCCGATCTATCGGCGATATATCGCCGATTCCATCTCGACGCGTCCCCCCCTATTTCAGTCCCCCCAATCGTTGCCCCTGACCTTCGCTCTAGGGAGCTCCTGCGGCTGCTGGGCGGCGTAGAGCTACCCGGCGAGGGAGCGGACGCGGCGAACGAGGTGCTCCCGCAGGACGGCCGCTCAATGGCTCCGCGCCCTTGCGTCCACGTCTAAGGGGTGGGTCGGCCTAACAGGCAGTAAGCAGGAACAGGCAGTGTTTTCTGCTGGGCTGAGGGAGGCATTGTTTTTTTAGTGCTCTGCTTCTTCCGCATTTGCAAGTCGGGGTCACAGCAAGTGGAGTTGACTGATGTTTCGCACGCGCGAGAATTTCGCATACATCCGAACTAGTTGCCTCTGGCGTCAGCGTGACAAAATATACGGAGATATCGAGAAGATCAGGATTGACGCGAAGGCGAGAGGGAAGTGGGAGGGAAAGAGGAGGAGGAGGAATAATGAGGCTGATGGGGATGTGCTTAGAGTGTGATGCCGAGGAATATGATGGCGAGGACATTCTGAATGAGGGCGAATGCCAAGCAATGTCAAGCAATGCCAAGAAACGCAAATCAAAGCAAATCAATGCAAAACAGTGCAAAACAATGCAAAGTAATGCGAAGCAGCAAACCAATGCAAAGCAATTCACAGCAATGCGAACCAATTTCAAAGGAACGTAAAACAATGCAAAGCAATTGCTGCTGGCTGCTGGCCGATAGGTAGCCGTGGACACCCATGCTGGACTAATCCCTGGACTAGACGCACGGCGCCGGACAAAGCGACGGACTCAGTCTTTTGACCAAGTCGGCGGACAAATGAATGTCGAGACAACCGTGCAGGACGAAGTTTGAGGGCCGCGCTACCTCCAGCATCGAGGTCGCTCACAGAGCCATGCGCTGAGGCCGCCAAAACGGTGCAGCTGCTCGATTCACTAGAGTGCCAGACTAGCCCGCTCACTGTTTTTTGCCCAAAAGGGTCATACTATAGCATGATTGGGAGATTTAGACAAAAGATGTCCATCCACACCTCAAAAAGTGTCCACACCCATGGCAGTAAGGCGATGCAGCATGATGACAACCACAACTGCGAAATGCCCTTGCTTCGAACCCCTCCCCGTAAAACCCAAAGTGGAAGTGTCCACATCCTGTCCCTGCTCTTTGGCCTACCGCCCAAACCCTTCAACTCTGACCTTGAAGGAGGGGGGGGGTATACATCTTGGTCCGACGTGCTTTGATAACTCAAGGTCTTGGCGAGACACGTGTGGACACTGTTAGTCCACCCACCGTGGTACTGGGCCTTGGGGAGGTGGACGTGCGTACGCCTCACGCGAAGGCTCAAGCAACGCTAGGAGGAGTGATAATAATATACAGTGCCGTTTTTAATAATGCTCCGCGTGCGGATCATGACGCAGGGATTTAGTATTAGAAACAACGATGAGTTCATGCATATATGTATTCATGAATTAATCCTTCATTTTAAATCCTATATTTTCAATTTTCAATCCTATGTATCAGAAGCTGCCCTGTAGTACCACCGAGTGCGAGAAGCGGAGAAGTGCAGAGCCTGGAGCACGGAGCCCACCCACCGCAGTGCGTGAGGCTTCCTGAGGCTTCCTGCCGCCCCCCCGACCACGCCGCTTGGCGACTCCGCGGGCCGGCCGCGGCCGCCCGCGCGCGCCCGCCGTCGCCTCTGGGGCTGACCTCCTCCTCGGCCTCCTCTTCCTCGTCCTCCTCCTCTCGTCCTCCTCCTCCTCATCCTCCTCCTCCTCCTCGTCCTCCTCCTCCTCCGCCTCCTCCTCCCTCCTCTTCCCTCCTCCTCCTCCTCCTCCTCCTCCTCCTCCAGGAAGCGGTAGAAAGCCTCTCAATCAAGGTGGCCAGACAGGCCTCGGAGCAAAATCAGCGAACACGCGTGCCACATTCATCGGTCAGCGCCTTCCCCTCCCCCCAATGTTCGAAGTCGGCGCCGGGTCTGGTGAGTTGCACCTCGACCGCAGTCTTTCCCGCGCTTGCCAACTTTGAGTTTGGGGGGGCGGGGGAAAGTCCACTAATTGTTTCCCCCTACTGGATGAGCCGAATGCAAAGCGTCGTGATCCAATACTCTCTCTGCCTGCCTGAAGGGCGGCCCTGCCAGGCACGCCCTGAGGTGCCCTTGGATCCTGCTCTGGAGGACTCGAGAGCTGCGCCGATGAACAACCCAATCCAGAGAACTGCATGCATTTCTGACGAACCTCTGTTCTGAATCGCGCAGCAATATTAGCACTTCTCTTCTGTAGGAACGCGCAGGGCACCCCAGGTTTCATCCTCGTCTGGTAGACCCTACAGGCCTCCATGCGCATCCCCCGCTTTGGAAAGCTCTGGGGCCTCATCGTAGAAAGCACCCGATTGGTAGGTAGTCTGTGATGCTCCCCTAAACCAGACCGCTCCACCATCATCTTAACGCTTGCTAGCAAGAGATCAACTCTGCGAGGTCCTCCAGATGCGGATGAGCCGCGCCGAATCTCCACAATATTCTGGAGCTTTCCAGATAACTATTCCTTTCGGAATGCAGTTCTGCAGCCCCCCTGCGGGCCCCTAGCCCTGACGACTTCGAGTGCCTCCCAGACGGGGCCTCACTCAGGAAGGCCCCGCAGCGCTTCGCCCTCCCCGCCACAGCATTCCAGACCCCCTCGCGCCGTGAAGACACCACGACGCGAGGTGATTCGCTATCTTCGGCCTCGGAGTGCCCCCTACCGGGGCCTCGGGACCGTCGAAAAACGATGCAGGATGAAAAACCGGTCCCAGGGAAGGGGTCCAGATCTGGGGATCAACGATGTGAAAAAATCACGACGTCGAGGGTCTGGGCTCCCGGCTCGCTTCGGACAGCCTTCGCCGTCGGCGTCGTTGCGGACGTGGTTTTGTTCGAGGCAGACGGCCCTCCTGCCCATCAGCGGCTGCTGTTGCTTTTGGACAACACGTGTTGCTGGGCCTCCTGCCCAGTTTTTTCCGCACGGTCGGACCGATGTATAAGATCGAGGACGGCTCGGGGAGGGTATCGTAATGTTTTTCGTGCTCGTTGAGTGCTCTTCTGCATCCTGTGGAAGGGTACCCTCGAATGCTCTTCAGTTTGTCCAGTGGAGGGTCTCGTGTTCTTGAAGGATGTTCTTGTGTCCTAGGCTAGGCCCTGACTGACGAGCAGGCCCGAGGGGTCCTGCGAATGGCCCGCTCATGAATACAGCCGGACCGAGGCATAAGATCGAGGTCGGCTCGGGGAGGGAACCCTAATGTTCCTCGTGTTACTTGAGTGTTCTTGTGCACCTTGGTGAGGGCACCCTTGGATGTCTTGTGCGCTTTGTAGATGAGGGCCGTCCACGGACCACCTCGCCGATCCATTCGCCAGGCCGACGCCGGACACAGGGATGGTCTCCTCCTCCTCCTCCTCCTCCTCCTCCTTATCAACCTCCTACTACTCCTACTCCTACTCCTATCCTTAGCCTTCTTAGAAAATACTCTTACTCCCTCGTCTGGCCAGCCGATAGCGGCCCCATCCGGGCTCTCCCATCCAGACTGATAAGAATGAATACAAAGTCTCCGTTGTTCCTCTCAACATTCCCTGTCTTGTCGTCGGCGATGCGAAATGCGTAGCAGTAGCGGGACGCGGCGCACATCGCGCGCGGACGTCTGGGGCAACCCCAATCGGGAGCGGCCATCCTACCTACCAGAAACTAATACAAAGTCGACATGTTTCTGCTCAGCGAGGACTTTCTTGTCGTCGGCTTTGCGAAATGAGTGGCAGGAATGGGGCGCGGTGCACATCGCGCTCGACAGGGCAAAATGTCGCTCCCGCTTCGGCGCCGCGCGCATGTTCTCTGAAAGTTGCACTCCCGCTAAGGTGCGGCGCACATTTTTCGCTCGCCAATTCGTCGAGTGCCTAGGGCCCCCTGGGGCCTCCCAGAGTCTCCTGGAACATCCTGGGGCTTCCCGGGGCTTCCCCAGGGCCTCGTGGATCCTCCTGGGGCCTCCTGAGGCATCTTGGGGGTTCCTGGGAGTCCCCGGGGCTTCCTGACACCTCCGAGGGCTTCCTGGAGCCTCCTGGAACCTCCTGGGGCTTCCTGGGCCCTCCTGAAGCCTCCTGGGGCTTCCTGGGGTTCGCTAGGGCTTCCTGCAACCTCCTAGGGCCTCCTGAGGCCTCCTGGGGCCTCCTGAGGCTTCCTGGGGCCTCCTCGGCTCGTGCTGAAATGTCAGCGCAGCCTTTGAGACGCGCCAGGAATTTCCCATCGGTAACCACCATCGCGGCTGCATCAGCTGCGGCAAACCACTTTGCCGATCTGACTTCGGTCCCGGGTTGCGCCGGCACTGTTTCTTATGCTGCCGGAGGGCGGGTGGGAAAGGGCATGCCATGCTTGACTCGCTCGAGCTGGCTAGCTTGACTCCTATCCTTATTCCTTATTAGAATATACTCCTACTCCCCCCTCAGGCCGGCCAATAGGGGCCGCATCCGGGTGGTCCCATCCTAACCTGTAAAAAACAATACAAAATCAACATTTTTCTTATTTTTTCCTCTCGACATGGACGTCCTGTCGTCCACGGCGATAATCCATTGCAAAAATACCACAAAGAGCACACGCGCGCGTTCATGTCAGAATCCTACCGAACACCGTGTGTTTGCAAGCATTTCAACATAAAAACATCAAAAACCCAATGCTTTTTCACAAAAATTGTACAAATTTCCCGCCCGGGCTCTCTTGCTGAAATCATAGGAAAACCATAGGAATCTTAAGAATTCGGTCAAATCCAGCGATTTCACGTCATCGCGCGGTGCACTCGCGATGCTCTGTCATGCACCCAGGCCGCGAATCCTGTGCAAAAAATACATAGAGGGGGCCAAAAAAGCCTGGCGGCTTTTTTGGCACCCTCCCTGTGCATTTATTTGTAAAAGGAATTCCCTGGAGAATTCCTTAGTAATCCATCACAAAGGCAATTCGTTTGTATTCTGCCACAAAAGAAAATCCTTTTGCATTCCGTTACAAAAGGATTCCATTTGTATTCCACTACAAAAAGAATTCCTTTGTATTCCGCCATAAAAGGAATTCCTTTGTATTCCGCTACAAAAGGAATTCCTTTGTATTCCGCAACAAAAGGAATTCCTTTGTATTCCGCCACAAAAGGAATTCCTTTGTATTCCGCTACAAAAGGAATCCTATTGTAATTCGTATAGGTACTGGAAACACTGTGTTTTCACAGAGATTCAGAGAATTTCAAAGAAAACAATAAAAAACACTTGGTTTTATTTGTGTTTTCACAGAGATTCAGAGATTTTTAGTTAAAAAAACATTGTTTTTTCATTGCCAGGCACAGAGATCTCAGAGATTTTAATGATTTTCCAACTATGGAGGATAGTTTTTATGAAATCTCTGTGCAAACACAAGGTTTTCTTTGGTTTTCTATTCAAAAATCAAAGAAAACATTGTGTTTTCACAGAGATTTCATAAAAACTATCCTCCATAGTTGGAAAATCATTAAAATCTCTGAGATCTCTGTGCCTGGCAATGAAAAAACAATATTTTCAATGAAAAATCTCTGAATCTCTGTGAAAACACAGATGAAACCAATTGTTTTTCATTGTTTTTATTGAAATTCTCTGAATCTCTGTGAAAACACAATGTTTACAGCATCTATATTAATTACAATAGGATTCCCTTTGTGGCTGAATACAAAAGAATTCCCTTTGTAGCTGAATACAAAAGAATTCCCTTTGTGGCGGAATACAAAGGGATTCCTTTTGTGGCGGAATACAAAGGGATTTCCTTTGTGGCTGAATACGAAAGGATTAACTTTGTGGTGGAATACAACGGATTCCTTTTGCGGTACGATACAAAA
Source organism: Prorocentrum cordatum (assembly GCA_963575745.1). Taxonomy (NCBI): domain Eukaryota; class Dinophyceae; order Prorocentrales; family Prorocentraceae; genus Prorocentrum; species Prorocentrum cordatum. Next base: position 104,668 of record CAUYUJ010018522.1, on the reverse strand, counting down.
GAATTCTCGTGACAGAAGACAAAGGAATTCCTTTTGTGGCGAAATTCAAAAGGATTTCTTTTGTTGCGGAATACAAAGGAATTCCTTTTGTGATGACATACACAAGAATTACCTCTGCTGCGGAATACAGAAGGGGGAAACCGCAATGCCTGCATCTACAACAGATCTTATGAGCACCGCGGAGACGGCGGAAGAGGGCGGAAAGCGTGGAAATCTTCACGATCAAAAGAAATGTTATGTTATTTTCATTGTTTTGCTTCTGCGAACACGCGTTTTCTCTGCAGGGAATCTAAGCACGTGGTAGCTAGCAGCTACCTTGGGAATGCTAGCGAGCAGCCAGCATAGTAAGAGATCGGAGAGGAGATGGAGGAGATACTGCGAGTGTTATTCTACGCGCAAATCAAGCGCTAACGATTATGAGCTGTCCACATTCATTGCAACTGGATCATTCATTTCCATGCGCAGCTGTGCTTTTTTCGTTTCAAGCAGTTCCTCCTTTGCCAAATGCAATTCCATTGATAATGCAAATGTTTGACCTCCAAGCTCTATTGCATGTTCATCTTGCAAGTGCAAGTGTTGATATATTTTGAACATTGTCATTCCCACGTCAATTTGTATGCCGTCGTGGTAGGTAATCAGATCTTTGAAACGAGCCGGCACCAGTAATGCGATCATCACCGGTATGTTCCTGTACGAGTTAATATCACTGTATATGTTGCCAGATTTTATGGGCGCGTAGCTTCTAAAGTACGCTGGTGCCACCACCAACTGTCGCTTTGCGCGCGTGTCTGCGTCCGAGCCTGCTTTTGAATAGCTTGGATTCCAGAATTCCACTTTGTAGCATGCATGAAACGTTATCATTATGCACGCTGACTCCGCTAGCCATGCCATACTTTCCCATGCGTTTGTTTTGAACTGCGCCGAGTCCTTCCACTCCTGTGTAGTCTCATCATTTCCGCTTCCCCAATGGGGGCTTCCCCAAAATACTAGACCGTATCTGTAATTCCATGCCTTTGCGAATTCGTCAAAAGGTAAAAACTGCTTGCAGCTGAACCCAGACACATTATAGAAAGGCCCTGCCGCGCCTGCGTCGCACAAAACTTTCAAATTCTGATTAGTAACATCATACAACTTCTGTGCTTGTTCCAACCATGGTACCGTTGGGTCAAATTCCCCTACTGCGTTCACTGTTATTGGTCCAAAGCTACTGGTTGGTTTTGGCTGCTGTTCCAAATCTGTCAATATGAGTCTCTCAAAATCTCTGGCTTGCGTTCCACAATTCCATTTGTTGCCATCACTTGAATCCATTGAAGAGGCTGCGCCTAATGTTTTCATACGTAACCAACCAGCAGTCGGTTAGTCTTCTCGGCTTGTAGATTTGAGCCCGGTGGCTGCGGCCCTTTTTTTTTCTCTCTCTCTCTCTCTCTCTCTCCTTCTCTGTCTACCCCTCTTGTCTCTCTACTGCCACTATTACTACTACCAATACTACTACCACTACTACTACTACTACTACTACTACTACTACTACTACTACTACTACTACTACTACTACTACTACTACTACTACTACTACTACTACTACTTACTACTACTACTACTACTACTACTACTACTACTACTACTACTACTACTACTACTACTACTACTACTACTTATACTACTACTACTACTACTACTACTACTACTACTACTACTACTACTACTACTACTACTACTACTACTACTACTACTACTACTACTACTACTACTACTACTACTACTACTACTACTACTACTACTACTACTACTACTACTGTTACTACTCAGAACACCGCAGGTCCTATGAGCACCACGGAGACGGCGGAATGGAGCGCGAAGCGCAGGTGTGTATTTTTCCTCGCGATGCTCCTCTGCGGGCTATCCAAGCGCGCGGTAGCTAGCAGCTACCTTGGGTGTAGCTAGCAGCCACATTAGGAATGCTAGCGAGCAGCCAGCTTGGGGCGAGAACGAGGAGAAGGTGAGAGCAGATATTCAACTGCTAACAACCACTTCTGGTAATTGCACGTCGCAGTATACAAGCCAAGAAATCTACCATTTAGGGCAAAGCGCTCTGCCCGCTGGGTCAAGCACAACTACGAGCACATTGGCGCCAGTCCCAGATCGGATTGAAATTTCACGCAACATATCCTTAGTCTCGCTTCCTGGGTTGCGCCATAGCATTACGCCGTTCGGCGCCGTGTCAGGAGTGTAATTGTTCGCGTAAACAATCTCCTCAATGAGATTGTCCTCGGAGAGCACGCGCTTCTTAAGCCAGCAAAGTCTCTCCTTGTAAACAGGTACGTCTATAGTGCCAACGGGTCCGTCTCCTAATACCATGAAAGTTTTCAAGGAAGCTCTCAGCAGGAATTCGCGCGAGTAGTTCGCTTGCTTTGCCTCTGACTCCATCCAACGAGTAGACTTCCCATCCACTCCAAAGGACCTCAGACAATGGTTAATGTTATCCAATATGTTTTTGAATGACGACTGATATGATCTCGGCCACGTTTTTAAGCAGCCTTCTGAAATGACGCAGTGGACGTTTGCGTCGCCCTTGACTTGTTCTCCGAAGAGGCCAGCATCCAAACAGAACAGCACGTGAGATAACGCCACACCAGTGTGCAGAACAATGTTTGCCGGCTGCTCGATGCGATCGAGCACGTAACCGTTGTCAGCCGATTCCTTTTCAATGCTTTGCAAGAAACCGGGATGCAGCGCATCATCTCCCGCGATAAGCCAAATATCACTGTATTTCTTCTTTTCGATATGCGGAATGTCACTGGCAGCGGCGGCTTGCGGAGGAGGAGGTGGCATTGGGCACTCGCTGCGCGGGCTTAACAAATCCCCATCTTGCGAACTATCCGCCCAACAACGTTTCTTGCTGCTGAGTGCCAAACTTTTTGGTTGCGCCCCTTGCGTTGGTCCCAACTCATCGGCGTGATCGGTTGGAGGTGAACCTTTCGACTTTGCATTGATTTCTCCAAATGCCTCGCACTCGTCCTCTGAAGAAGAAGACGATGAAGAACTCTCTTGAATAGTTGCTCTCTGTCCACCAGTTTCATGCGTTGTCTGATAAGCACTATAAAAGTTTCCAGCGTATTCACACCCATAATAATTGCCAGCATATGGATAATGCACAGGGACGTACACAATTGGTTGAGGATGCGCTGAGGAAGAACCACCGTTTGAATATTGATTATTTTTCTTGGCAAAGGGTCCAGATTCGAGAGCGAGTGCAGCCTCTGGGAACAAACTTTTCCAAATCCCAATTACTCCACCTCCTTTCTTTTTGGCTTCGTGCATTTGTTTCGAAACCGTTAAATTGTGTTTTGCCTTCAAGTCTTTCCATAGAGCGTCTCCAAATGAATCCCAACTTGAAGATCTACTGATCGCATCTGGCGCCGGCCCCGCTGTTCCGATGATGCGGCGCAACTCCTCCATGAGAGCTTTCAAAGAGGATATCTCGAGCCGCGAGAGGTACGGATGATATAGCGGCAATATAAGAACAAATGCAGCTGTGGCAACGCAACAACATTGTTATGATCATGATATTGCGTAGCACTATGAATGAATGATGATATCGATAATGATGATAATGATGATATGGATAATGATAACTGTATTGATAATGGTGGTAATCTGTGTAGCGATGGTAATGTGCCTGAATGGTGATATTGATTATGATGAATGATGTTTTTTTGAGACGCAACTTGAGCAGTAAAACTGTTGTAGGCTGCGCCTCTGCCATTATGAAGACGATCAGTCTTCTTGCGCTTGCAGCGCCTAACGTGAAAGCGAAAAGCTTTCTTGTGAGAGCAAGCAGCTCTCTTAATGAATGGACATATTTCCCAGTTGTTCACTTGCCCGTGCGAGCCCGCTTCTTGCTGACTGCCGGGGTGTAGTCCTTCCTATGCTTATCAGAACGACAGAATCGGTTGCGCCACACGCAGAACTGCCTAAGGAGAAATATGTAATGAGCTCTTCGCATTGTGTATAGAAACCGCAATTTGTTCAACTTTGACCAGAACTGCTCGGCAGCTTGAGAATTGCAAGTCGACTTCTTCTTCGGGAAACGAGGCGTATCACATTTGTGTCTTTTCCAATGGAACCCATCGAGATAGCATCCACCAGAAAACAAGGTTCCTTTCCAGTCGTGATACATGCAATTGCAATCTCCAACGTAATCGCGAACTGCAATCTTAGATTTCTTTAACTGTCGCAACGCTTCCTTCTTATATTCTGAGCATTCACAATTCATCATCTCTCCCAAATGGAGAACTGCATTTAAGGCCCCTTCCTGGCCTCTCTTTTTCATGTTCATTGTAACCCAGAGACCTCCAATTCTGGTTCTTTTCTCTTTAATTACGGCAACCTTTTTGACGTGCTGACATCGTCGATCCTTTTTGTTTACAACGGGTCTGCCTTGCTGCTTGTATTTCTTTTTGAACTTCTTCTCGTCCTCCATTACGATGCGCGTCGCCTTCTCGTTCCCATCTGCAACGACGTCTTTAGGGTTATTGATCTCACCACTTCGCTTGAAGTCTATGTCATGTTTGGCCGCATTGAAGATCTCAAAGAACCCTTCGTTCTTTACGCCGTAGTCAGGGTCTTTCTCTGGAACGGGATCTGTAACGTCGAAATCGTAAACGCCTTCCTCTTGAATCCTGAGATAACAACACAAGGCGTCGTGAATCTTACGGCCGAGAAAATTCTCCATGTGATTACCTTTTTTCTTTTCTGTTTTCCCTTTTTCCTCGTACTGTGGCTTCCAATCGGGATACGTAAGCAAAATAGCTGCTGCTTCCGCTCCGGCTGCTTGAGCAGAGCGACGCGTGCGATGCCGAAGTTGACGTAAATAACACCATCTGAAACCCAAGCCCGGGTGCAACAACAGAACAGTTTGATCCGTGACGTTGTTTTTTGTCAAGAAATTTAATCTCATATTATAACACCGAGCGTAATTGAGCTTTTTTTTTTTTTTCTTTTTCTCTTGTTTTTTTTGTTTATTTTATTTTTTTATGTTTTTTTATTTTTTTTTTTTTTTTTATGAATTTATTTTTTTTTTTTTTTTTTTTTTCTTTTTTTTTTTAGTTTTTATTTTTCTTTATTACTTTTTTTTTTTTTTTTTTTTTTTATTTTTTTTTTTTTTTTTTTGTTTTTTTTATTTTTTTTTTTTTTTTTTTTTTTTTTTTTTTTTTTTTTATTTTTTTTTTTTTTTTTTTTTTTTTTATTTTTTTTTTTTTTTTTTTATTTTTAGAATGTCCGGCACTTCTGGTTCGCACATATTTTCGTTCCATGCTTAATGCGCTCCCAAGCAGATCCGTTCCAAACCGTGGCTTCGTGATCTCGGCCTGCGCCCGTTTTCTCTTGAAGCACAGAAGAACAGCAAATACATTTGGTAATAGTACAGTATTGCATGCCGGCGAGAAGCCGACTTATATAGAGCTTGCGAAAACACAAACTTGCGTCGTGTTGGCAATCAGCCAATTTGCTTCGAGCCGATGGCTACTGCGGCGACAACAGGCAAGATTGACAGCGCATCGATGTGGAAATCGTAGACACGATTCAGCAGAACTGCCAACTATTATCTTTTTTTCTAAACGCAATAGCAAGCCGAGTCTCTCCTGCATCGCTAGCAGCGACAGTTTGCAAGCACGCGCGTGAGATTCGCCGCTAGCAGCGGCATTTATATACAAACGCTTTGCAGTAGTTTCGCTGCTAGCAGCAGCGTTTATATACATAGTTGACGAGCAGTCAATCTCGCGACTATCAAAGGATATAAAGTTATATCGTAAAATTCAAACATTGTCAGCAATCAGCTGACTTGAAACTCGCGTTGCAGAGTTGCGCGAACCGCTATCGGTGCAAATTGCATTTCTCACATGCCCTCACGCTGATGACCAAACACGTCCTCCCCATCTAAATCGTGGTTGCTTGGGCGAGATCCAGCAGACATTCCCGCGTTGACGCGAGACTCATGAACGGCGCGGGCCAGTTCCTCTGTGCCAGTTTCCTCCCACACTCTCTCCATGTTCTCCTCGTCGTCGGCTAGGTCTGCCTCGGCCGTGGTCTTTTCTTTCTTGGGTGCGCCAGGAATCTCGGGTTCCTCTGCCCTGCTGCGCTTCCTCTCTGGCGTGACGGCAGTCAGATCAAACTCGCTTCCGTGGAGAGGTTCTGCTTTCATTGATAGAATGCGCTGCCTTTCTTGAATGTCCTCGAGGGTACCGCAAAACGCAATCGGAGCTGCATTCACGCTGCTATCCAAAGAGCTAAACCCGGCAGTCGTCAATAGAGGATGGTCGTATGACTGGGATGCCATTGATGGATCATTGAATAACCCTCTGGCGCCCCGTGCAGATGAAGGCCTGATTGTCCTCGAATGGGGAATCGCCTCGCCCCTCATTGCTCTGCTCAAATATTCCAGAGACCACTTCACATCGTCATGATAATTTGGTGGAGCCTCCTTTAGTTGCCCATTTTTCCATTTCTGCATAACTTCTTTCACCTCTGGTTTGAAAATATCCATATCTTCGCCGTTCGACCAGTGAATGCAGGGGACGTCCACTAACTCCTTTGTCGCATTGCGGTGAAAAATTCCCTCGCGAGTAATGACAATAGTGTGGAAACGACGCCTGAATGCTACCCAATCCTCATCGTCTGCTTCTTTATCGATTGATGGCATAATGAGCTTCTGCCAATCCTTGTCGGAGATTTTATCTTTGCGCGCAAGTTTCTTGGCCAATTTACTGTCGTACGGCTGACTCACTGCTTGGCGGCACGAATGCATGTCGAAACCAGGGCCCCCCCATCTGGCCCATAGAAGAGCATCTACCTCTGCGGGGTACAAAAAAGCTTTCACCAGATCAGCCCCACGTTGATAGAATTTTCCATCATCAAAGATACACGGCTTGAATGCAGTGTTTCGCTCGCCTCTGAACATATCAATGAATTTGGCAGTCGCGATGGCAGGTTGCTCGTCGTCTCTCTTTTCTGCTGCTATCCAATGGTTGGACACCATGAAAGCGTGCGTCCTCGAACGCAAGCTTTTGCCGCATTCCGAAATTCCAATCCATAGAATACCGTGTTCTTTATGTGTGGCAATCTTATCTTTCAGCGCCAAATCCAAGAACCACGGTTTCAAATCCTTGTAGGTGGTGAAATTGAAGTCAATCGTTTTGGCAGTTGTCGCGCCTCTCGCACAACATTCCAAAAACGATCTGCACTTTGCTTCAGGCCAATCCAATATCGGGCTTCCTTGTTTTTTGGTCCACACATCCACCCACTCTGCGAACTGTCCTTCATTGTTCGAGGACGGCCTCATCTTGCGCATAAATGCATAACCGGCTGTGATTTTGTTGAAATCAACTACCTTCTGCACATCATCATCTCCTTGCCATTTTCCGTATCGAATCTGAAACCCACCAAGCCCTTCGAATATCTTCTGGAATATTTTTTTAGAGCTCCAAGGGTTGTGAGACCACCAGCTGTGGCAGTAAGTGGTTCCGCACGCGAATGCTTCCGTCGCTTTGATCAACTTTTGTTGTTCTTCGAACATAATGTGTTTGATCACGTGCCACTTATCGTCAGCGGGCACAATCGCCAACTGCATGGTGCACGCTACTTGCCACGAACTCGAAGGACCGAACGGTTGCGGTAACTTGTCGTAGCTGCCCGTTTGCATTTGCTGAGCTATCAATCCTTTCACGTGGTCATTGTAACTGCCATCCCACCCTTCACTCCACTCGCTAATTCCATGGAAATCATTTGAAAGCTGCTTGATGATATTCTGTGCATCATTGTCGAACTTCCCATCCCAATCTAAAACGCAATCAACCACCCACCTGTTTTTCTGATTAATGTTTCCATGTGGGTATGGGTAAACGGGCAAATCAGAAATTTCGGTCACAACGGGCGCCTGCCACTTGATAATCGGATTTTCCGTAGCAAACTGCAACTTCTTGTTGGTAACTTCCTTGTCCGTATCTGCCAGGATTTGATTTGTCTTCCCTGGCGAGTCCAATGCAACGCCCAACGTCTTCATGCCGCCGCATATGACGTTAGCCATCAGCTAACCTTCTTGCCAACAAGCAGTCAGCAAAACTCGTCTGCTGCCTAAGCTTGAGCCTCTGAGGCGAGGAGAAGGAGAGGAGGAGGCAAATGGTAATAATGATAACATATAACGAAAATGGATAATGATACAATAACTGAAGATTATGGTAATAATACATATCATACTCTATTATGATAGATGAATTGAAGCGCAGTTACCTTCAGAATGCACTTGGCGCATTCTCTGAGATCTCTCGTCGCACCGGCAATCTCCCTCTCCCAGCGGCGGCCGAAGACGCAAAAGGCCTTCGACCTTCGGAGTCAGAGAGCAGGGCGGCCAAGAGCGCAAATGAATATTATGATAATGATACATATAATGCAATATGTATAAATATGTATTGAAACGCAATTATCTTCAGAGCACGCTTGGTGCACCGGTCTCGCCCCCAGCGCCGACTGAAGAATGCACTTAGCGCATTCTCTGAAATCTCTTGTCGCACCGGCAATCTCCCTCTCCCAGCGGCGGCCGAAGACGCGAAAGGCCTTCGACAATCGGAATCAGAGAGCAGGGCGCCCAAGAACGCAAATGATGATTATGATAATGATACATATAATGCAATATGTATAAATATGTATTGAAGCGCAATTATCTTCAGAGCACGCTTGGTGCACCGGTCTCGCCCCCAGCGCCGACTGAAGAAGGCACCAACTGGAATCTCTTGTCGCACCGGCAATCTCCCTCTCCCAGCGGCGGCCGAAGACGCGAAAGGCC
>CAUYUJ010018522.1:76292-95732 GCA_963575745.1 Prorocentrum cordatum | reverse complement strand
GTAGTAGTAGTAGTAGTAGTAGTAGTAGTAGTAGTAGATAGTAGTAGTAGTAGTAGTCGTAGTAGTAGTAGTAGTAGTAGTAGCAGTAGTAGTAGTTGTTGTTGTAGTGGTAGTGGTGTCGTAGTAGTCGTAGTAGTCGTAGTAGTAGTAGTAGTAGTAGTAGTAGTAGTAGTAGTAGTAGTAGTAGTAGTAGTAGTAGTAGTAGTAGTAGTAGTAGTAGTAGTAGTAGTAGTAGTAGTAGTAGTAGTAGTAGTAGTAGTAGTAGTAGTAGTAGTAGTAGTAGTAGTAGTAGTAGTAGTAGTAGTAGTAGTAGTAGTAGTAGTAGTAGTAGTAGTAGTAGTAGTAGTAGTAGTAGTAGTAGTAGTAGTAGTAGTAGTAGTAGTAGTAGTAGTAGTAGTAGTAGTAGTAGTAGTAGTAGTAGTAGTAGTAGTAGTAGTAGTAGTAGTAGTAGTAGTAGTAGTATTAGTCGATGTCAATGGCCGCTGGGGTGCAGAGGTGGAGACGTGGCTGCGCCGTGCCGTGGGGGAATTGCGTGAGGCCGAACGGCCCGCAGCACGCTCATCCCTGCGCTCGGCAGTGGCCAACGCCCTGCATGGCCAAATCGCTGAGCAGGTCGCCCTGGCGACGGAGGACGTAGTCGGGCTGGATGCCGGGGCCGCCCCGAGCGTCCGGTCTTGACTAGATGTGGCTCCCTCCCATATGCGTGTGCCCCCTGACCCTCCCCTTCCCTTCGCTTTCTTGCTGCCTTGATCAGTTGTAAAAAGTTGGTCACATCAGCAGTGTGCACGGTACTGTTCAGTTCCCTTGTAGTGTGCATGATACGCTCTTGCTTTGTCATGTCTGTCCCACACGCCGCGTTGTGCAGCTACCCTGCCTTGTGCGCGTCGTGCTCCACTTGTAAAAGAGGCGTCAAGAGGCGTTCAAGATCGGGGCCGCCCCGTGGGTCCTGGGACCGTCGGCGGCCCGTCGTCCGCTTTGTCGCCCGCCCGCGACGTGGTTTCCTCGCCCCCTTTTCCCTTCTCCTGCCCGTCCAGGGCCCCGAACGGGGGTCAGGCCGTTTTCCGCCTTCGCAAGGATCGGTTCCCGCGCACCTGGAGCCGATGGTTTCAGCCTTTAGTCTTCATGTTTTACCTTTGCCCCGCCTTGGCAGTCGGCCGCCCCATTTTGGTTCGGTGTGCAGCCTCTCCTCCTCCCCTCTCTTCCTCGGCAGCTGATTAGCTCGTGAGTTCTCGTCTCGCACGATCTCTTGAGCTGCGCCTCCCGTGCCATCCTTCCGACCGAGCGATGGCGCCCAAGTTCTCGAAGCCCGCGCCGATGCCGTGGCCTGCTGTGACGCACGCCGACTCGCCCAGCCACGATGCGGCGCCTCTTCGCGAGGCGTTGGCGGCGAAGGCTAAGGCGAAGGCCGAGGCGCGCGCGAAGGCCAGCGGCGCGACCGCGGCCGACGCGCCCGCTCCCAAAGCGGCGCTTGTGCAGCGCCCTGGCCAGCAGGTGAGCGTGTCGGAGAGCGAATATGTCTCGGACGAGGGGTTCGACGTGCTGTCTGAGGCGGCGACCTTTCGGACGGCGCCGACACTGCCCACGGGATCAGTGACGCCTGCCGAGGGCGCCTCCGAAGGTGCCTCGGACGGAGGCCCCGCGGCGGCGGCCGAGGCACCTGCTGAGGCCTCCGCGATGCCCGCGTCGGCGGTGGTGCCAGTGACGAGGGCTGCCATGGCAGCGGCAGCCACCTACTCCAACTTCACCACGGAGCAGCGCCGCGGGTTGGACGCGATCACCCTCGCGCTCCACAACCTCCAGCTGCGGGGACAGGCCGTGGGCGGCCGCGGTGGCCGAGGTGCGCGCAGCGACGCCGATGGCGGCCGCTCCTCCGTGGACGATGAGACAGCCAGTGAGGCAACGAGTGCAGCGACCACGGGCGCCCTCAGCGGTCATGGAGGCAAGCGCCGCCGCCGACGCAGCAACGAGGCCGCCTACGGCTGGGCCCCCCCACCGAGCGGCGGCGCACCTGCCGCGCTCGAGGACGCCGAGATGATGGCGGACGAGGACTACGCCGAGGCGGGCTACGTCCACTGCATGGGTGCATACTGGGCCCCGCCGCGGCGCCTTGGCCGGTGTCGGGTGTGCGCAGAGCTGGGCGACTGGAAGATCATGATGGTGGAGTATGTGGACGAGCTCAGTTGTGGCGAGATGCGCCGCTGCGCTGAGGCTTCAGGGCGCAACCAGCAATGCCCCGAGCTGCGGAAGGGTGCTCAGGGCCAATGCAAGCTATACACGTGCTCGCGCTGCGTGGCGGCGACGCAGAACATCGCCGAGCACGAGGCAGTGACGCGCGCAGCGCGCCTGAACAAGGGTGCTCGCTCCATCGACCACGCCGCCAAGCGAGTGGCGAAGTTCCGCGCGAGCTTCGACCGCATCAAGGAGGGCGTGGACGTGCTGGTGGGGTTCGCGCTCTCCGAGGAAGGCTCGCTTGTCCTGCGGAGGTCAACGGAGGGCGTCGGGGTGGGCATCGATCCCGAGAGCACGGGCGCCCCCCCAGCCACGGAAACGGTGGCGGAGGAGGTCAGTCGCCCGATGGCGATGGTGGTGGGGGTGGTGCCGGGGCCGCCCCGCGCGCCACCTCCACCCCTCGAGGATGGACCTGGCCCCGCAGGCCCTCCCCGTGGCGATGAGAGCGACCCCCCGCCCGACAACGATGCTGAGGATCAGGGGCGCCAGCTGACCGACGTCAAGACCGTGGAGGAGGTCACGGATATCGAGCCCCTGCTGCGGCTCGGCCTCTCCAAGAAATCGCTGAAGCGTATGGCGCGGGCCTGTGGCGTCCCCAAATTCGAGGCCATGCGCGCCCGCGTGCTTGGAGGCCTGGGGCCCATCCTGGAGAAGAAGGGGGACATGGTGAGGGGCGCAGAGGCGCAGGACGGGGTCCAGAAGTGGCTGGGCGCGCTGAATGAGGAGACAGAGGATGATGTGGGAAGGCTGAAGAAGGGCCTCCTGGAAGCCTCGGGGGTTGCGGACGCACACCTGGGACGCAAACGTGCCTGGAAGGAGGAGTGCCAGGGCAACGCCGCGGCGCAGGAGGCCTACCGACGCATGGGCGACTACACGGACCAGTTCCACCGTGGCAAGGGCATCACGTTCAACATGTACTACAAGTGCTTGGCCAACAAGACCTGGGACAATCCCAGGGGATGCTGCTCGGTGATCCGCTCGGATCGCTGGGCGCAACTGCTCACCTGCGCGCAGGAGGCGGCGGGGGAGACAGGCCAGCGCTGGTGCTGCCATTGTGGTGCGCGCTACGCGACCTCCTACGGCGTCTGCATCGAGTTGATAGAGGAAGAGCAGAACCCGCCACGTGCGTATTACATGCACGCGGAACACCCCGAGGATGACATCCGCGACTTGAAGGCCCTGCTGCGCTACGACAAGCTCAAGAAGGAGGGGGTAGCGGTGTTCAGCGCTGTGGGCCTCTTGAAGCACCTGCCCAAGGTCGAGCCGTTGGCGGTGGGCACCGTCTTCAAGCGCTACGCTCCACACCAGCCGCAGTGGGAGGGCCACTATGTGCTAATGGAGGGGCTCTCCTGGGAGAGCCTGACCGAGTTCAAGTGGGCCGACGCCTGGGGGCTGAACGACCCAGAGTGGGCGGGCTACACCAAGAAGCAGAGGAATAGGGCCTAGAGGGAGCGCCTGGAGACTGCGTACAGGGAGCCGGCGCTCTACGAGCGCCGCCACAACCTGCAGGAGGGCAGCCTCACGGGCGGCGGGGGTGGTACACGGGTCGCCCCGCGTGCCGCCCCCGCCCGCGCCGCCAGCGCCCCTCCAGCTGGCGTGGCCCGCGGCAGCCGGGGCCCGCCGCCGCCGCCTGCTGGGGCCCCGCCAGCGGCCATCATGGCCCCGCCGCCGCCGCCGCTGACGGCGCCCCCTGTGGTGCCGCCGCCGCCGACGGACCCGCCGCCGCCGACGGGCCCGCTTCCGCAGCAAATCCCTAATGTTGCTGCCCTGAACGTGGCCCTCGGCGAAGATCTCGAGCGCCAGATCTTTGGGCCCCCAGGGCAGGCGGGCGGCAGTGGCGACCTCGGGGGAGAAGTGCAAGCGCTGCCGTCGCAGGTCTTTGCAGCCATTGCGCAAGGATCAGGCCAGCCCGCCTGAATGACGAAACCCAGCAAGCCCACAGCGTTGGGTACTTCTAAGCCCTCGGGGGGGCCACGTGAGTCCATGCCAAGATCTCGTGCCTGCCACTCTCAGAGGTGCTGAACCTGTAGCCCTGCTTACGCCCTAGCTGTAGCAACGCCGCCTCGCCCGCGAGCGCGGTGTGCCCAAAGTGTGCCCCCCTCGCGCCGCGGCCCCTGTTGCTTAAGCCTCCGCTCTGCGCGCGGTCATCTGTGCGCCTAGCCGCTCTGGCTGGCCAATTGGCTTGCCATCTCGGCCTACTCTCGCGCCTACTTGCGCTCGGGAACCTCGCTGGCGGTGCTGGGGTCGCCCCGCGTGCTGCCGCGACGCCGCTGGGCGCCTAGCCATTTTGGCTTGCCATCCTGGCCTCCTCTCGCGCCTACCTGCGCTAGTTGGCCTCGATGGCGGTGCTGGGGTCGCCCCGTGTGCTGCTGCGCCGCCGCTGTCGCTTTACTTTGGGCCGTCGGGACCAGCTGCCTTCGGATAAGCGCCCGCCGCTGCGTGCGCGTCAGACCCGCCCTTTCACCCAGCAGAGGTGCCCGCTACGTACTGGAAATGAGGCAGCCACAAGGGCGCTCTTCCCAAGATGGTTGAGCCGTGGTGATGTGGTGCACGAGACCGCCGGTAGTAGTAGTAGTAGTAGTAGTAGTAGTAGTAGTAGTAGTAGTAGTAGTAGTAGTAGTAGTACTAGTAGTAGGAGTAGTAGCTGTAGTCGTAGTCGTAGTCGTAGTCGTAGTCGTAGTCGTAGTCGTAGTCGTAGTCGTAGTCGTAGTCGTAGTCGTAGTCGTAGTCGTAGTCGTAGTGGTAGCAGTAGTAGTAGTAGTGGTAGTAGTAGTAGTAGTATTATGAGTAGTAGTAGTAGTAGTAGTAGTAGTAGTAGTAGTAGTAGTAGTAGTAGTAGTCGTAGTAGTCTTAGTACTAGTAGTAGTAGTAGTAGTAGTAGTAGTAGTAGTAGTAGTAGTAGTAGTAGTAGTGGTAGTAGTAGTAGTAGTAGTAGTAGTAGTAGTAGTAGTAGTAGTAGTAGTAGTAGTAGTAGTAGTAGTAGTAGTAGTATAGTAAGGTAGTAGTACTAGTAAAAGTGGTTGGTGGTGTAGTAGTAGTAGTGTCGTCGTAGTCGCAGTTGTAGTCGTGTAGTAGTATTAAGTAGTAGTAGTAGTAGTAGTAGTAGTAGTAAAAGTATTAGTAGTAGTTGTAGTCGTAGTTAGTAGTGTAGTAGTAATATAAAGTAGTAGTAGTAGTAGTAGTAGTAGTAGTAGTAAGTAGTAGTAGTCGTAGTCGTATCGTAGTAGTAGTAGTAGTAGTAGTAGTAGTCGTCGTAGTAGTCGAGCAGTCAGTAGTAGTGTAGTGTAGTAGTGGGTAGTCGTCGTCGTAAGTCGTAGTCGTAGTAGTCGTAGTCGTCGTAGTAGTAGAGTAGTAGTAGTAGTAGTAGTAGTAAGTAGTCGTAGTCGTAGTCGTAGTGGTAGTCGTATTCGTAGTAGTAGTAGTAGTAGTAGTGGTAGTAGTAGTAGTCGTACCAGTAGTAGTGGTAGTAGTAGTAGTAGTAGTAGTAGCAGCAGTAGCAGTAGTAGTAGTAGTAGTAGTAGTAGTAGTAGTAGTAGTAGTCGTAGTAGTAGTAGTAGTAGTAGTAGTAGCTGTAGTCGTAGTCGTAGTCGTAAACGTAGTCGTAGTTGTGGTCGTAGTCGTAGTCGTAGTCGTAGTCGTAGTCGTAGCAGTAGTCGTAGTAGTAGTTAGTAGTAGTAGTAGTAGTAGTAGTAGTAGTAGTAGTAGTAGTAGTAGTAGTAGTAGTAGTAGTAGTAGTAGTAGTAGTAGTAGTAGTAGTAGTAGTAGTAGGTAGTAGTAGTAGTAGTAGTAGTAGTAGTCGTCCGTCGTCGTCGTCGTCGTCCGTCGTCGTCGTCCGTCGTCGTAGTAGTAGTAGTAGTAGTAGTAGTAGTAGTAGTAGTAGTAGTAGTAGTAGTAGTAGTAGTAGTAGTAGTAGTAGTAGTAGTAGTAGTAGTAGTAGTAGTAGTAGTAGTAGTAGTAGTAGTAGTAGTAGTAGTAGTAGTAGTAGTAGTAGTAGTAGTAGTAGTAGTACTAGTAGTAGTCGTAGTAATAGTAGTAGTAGTAGTAGTAGTCGTAGTAGTAGTAGTAGTATAGTAGTAGTAGTAGTAGTAGTAGTAGTAGTAGTAGTAGTAGTAGTAGTAGTAGTAGTAGGAGTAGTAGTAGTAGTATCTAACTGCATACTTGTCATTCGTAGTACTATTATCATTATGATTTGGATTATCGTGCTTACTATCAAACTTATCACCATTCTTAGTATTGATTGATGCGTTACTATGTTTTGGTTTATGATTAATGTCAATATTTTTTTTATTATCATTCGTATTCGTCTGATTATTGTTACCAGTATTTGTATTCGTGCCGTTCTGATTCTTGTTGATCGTGTTGGTATCAGCCTTGTTTTTTGTTCTTATTCTTCATGTGTCATTGATGCTGGTATTTTTTCTACTTACATTTTTTCCCCCGTCGCCCGGCTCTCAGGGCACGCTGCAGTGGTGGGTCTCCGCGCGCCCCCCGCCCGAGGAGGCCGACGAGTCGGCGGCCGCGCGGGCGTCCGACGGCGCCGGGGGCCGTCTCGCGGCCCGCGCCCTGCTGGTGCTGCTCCTGCTGCTGTTCCACGACCCCGGGGCGCACCCGAAGGCGGGGGCCCGGGCGGTCTGCGACTCGAGCCGTGGCCGATGAGCGATGTGCACGCTGCAGCTCTTTGGGGCGGATGCGCGGTTTTTCGGCTTCGTCTCGACATCTGGAGCATCTGCAGCGGTTCAGCGTAGACGCATGGGTTCAGCAGCAGCATAAGCTCCCGTTGGCGTGGTCCAAAAACTTGAGATCGGTTTGCTCCCACGGCGAGTGGGCAAACCATGCGGAACCCCTCCGCCCTCGAGCCGCGAAAAAGCATCACGACGCGAGGTCTTTCGCTGTCTGCGGCCTCGGGGGGCCCTTCCCGGGCCGCGGGGCTCCGTGGGTGCGGGCCGCATTGGGCTCCTCCTGGGCCTGGACTGCTGCGCGCGTGGATTGGGCGCCCCCGTTCGGGCGACGAGATCTATACCCTGACCCCCTCGAGTCATGACAAAAGTCACGACGCGAGGTCTTCCGCTAGTTTCGGCTTTTGGGGGCCCTTCCAGGGCCGCGGCACCGTCAGAAAACGACTCAGGATGAAAAACCTGTCCCGGGGAAGGGGTCGAGACCCCTGGGGGTCGACGTCATGAAAACGTCATGCCGTGGGGGGTTTGGGTACATCTCCACTGCTCCCTGGCCAGGCCCATTTTTTACTCAGGAGCCGTGTACACGCAATCCTGGTCAAGCCAGGAGGGCGTGGCGTCTGCACCGCTGCTTGGCTGAGGCTGCGCCTGGCCAGGGAGCGGTGGATATGCATAGATCTCGCCGCCCT
Source organism: Prorocentrum cordatum (assembly GCA_963575745.1). Taxonomy (NCBI): domain Eukaryota; class Dinophyceae; order Prorocentrales; family Prorocentraceae; genus Prorocentrum; species Prorocentrum cordatum. Next base: position 88,141 of record CAUYUJ010018522.1, on the reverse strand, counting down.
ATCCGTGCCCTCCTGAAGCCTCGCGCCAGGGGTCACTGTCGCCATCAGGGTCGCTCTCGTCGTCGTCGTCGTCGTCGTCGTCGTCGTCGTCGTCGTCGTCGTCGTCGTCGTAGTCGTTTTCTCCTCCCTCCTCCCGCCTCCCTCCTCCCTCCTGGACAAAACCCCCACCTCGACACGTCGATTAGCGAATTGTCTGTTTTCGGCTCTCGAGAGGGCGCCGCGGCCGTCATTTTCGGCCCGAGGTCGTTTTCACTAAACCACGTTTTACTAAAGGGATTTCTGTCCATCCCTGAACTATGTGTGCGTCGCCCCTCCAGGGGCGACGCGCGCACCGAGAAATCTGATAGTAGATTCGTCGTGGCGGGCGCTTTCTGGCCGCACCGCTCGGGAAATGATCTACTACAAGATGGTTATACTGTATGTTCGGGTCGGACGCACGCCTTCGAGGAGGACATATAGTACTAGCATGTCAGTGTGAGCCCCACCAAAGGTCACTCTTACCCAGAGGCGCTCCTGCGTGTAGCCGAAGGTTGAACGATCCACGCGGCGTCAGAAACCAACGCCCGGGTCGTCGCGGCACGAACTCCTCCTCCTCCTCCTCCTCCTCCTCCTACTTCTCCTCCTCCTACTTCTCCTCCTCCTTCCCCCCATCCAACGTATGGTGGTGGTGGCGGCCCCTCGTCTGCAGAGGGGGGCGGCGCGAGGGCGAGAGGACGGTCAGCGCGTCGTGCCGCGCGCCTGGCGCGTGGGGCGCGATGGCGAGGCGGCGCCACTGGCGCGGGCTCGCGAGGTTGAAGGTTCGGCGGCGAGCGAAGGGGGGGAAACGAGAGGGCCTCTCGGAAGGCGGCGGGACTTCTCCGAAGCCCTCGGGCTCTCTGGAAAGCTTTCCGTGTCTTCGGGGAGAGCTCTGCACATCTCTCAGAAGGCCGGGGGACCTCCGAGCCCTCCGAGGCGGCCCGCCCTCTCTCGTTCCACCCCAGGCGCGCCGCCCATGGAGGCCACTGGCGGCCTGAAGCAGGCCAGCCTTGAACGATCGCCGCGGTCGAGAAGCGGAGGGCGCTCGAGATTTGACGACCCGGGCGGTGTCAGGAAGCAGCGTCCACGCCGGCGCGGCGGGAGCCAGCCATCGTACCAGGAGGAGGTGTTTCCTCTTGGTGCACCCCGCTTTTCCCGACGGAGAGCAGCTCGCCCCTCTCGGCTCGCCCATTGCACTGCCCGCAAATTGCCGAGCGACGCACACATGTCACCATTGACGGAGGAGGTGCGGTACAGTGGAAGCCCATGCCAAGAAACATCCTGCTTGCATCCAGGGTGCCCTGGGTTTCTTGGGATTCGATGTTTCTGCTGTGGAAACCGTGACGTCCCCACACCAAATATCAGTGTACATCCTAGAGTCTCAGAGTTGGGTTTCTGGTGGAAGGTCTCTTGTGGTCGAGCTCCTACGGTAAACACTAGTCTTGTTTACCCCCCCGCTTCTTCCCCTCCCACGTCTGATCGCTGAGAGGTGGCCCGCGCGCTGGCGTCGCTGACGGACCCCCTCCTGGACTCCTCCGAGGACACGCCTCGGGCGCTCGGGGCCCCAGCAGCGGCGCCCATCAACTTCGCCCAGCTGCTCAAGACGATCCTGGCGCGCTTGAGTCAGGGCGTGTACCCGCTGCTGTTGTACTGTCTCGTCCATCGCAACCCGAGCTTCCAGAGGTACTGCTTGTGCCGTGTGGACGCCGAGGAGGTGGTGTTGCCCATCCTTGAGGTGCTTTACCAGGCGCCAGGCTCGGCGGAGTCCTTGGAAGAATCCATGCCGCCTGCGTCGGTGACAGCGCTGACTCTAGTATTGCTCACGTTTACAGGGGACCGGGCCTTCTGTGAAGGGGCGTCCCGCATGCACGTGCCACACGGGCGTTGGTCGCATGGCAACTCCAGGCTTCTGAACGATATCACCGTGTCGTCTTTGCTGGTCGTCGTGCTTCTGCGCCTGGCCCACTGGAACTTCTCGGCCGGCAAGGACGCGTTCTTCAACAGGGCCATCGCTGGCGTCCTCCAGAACCTGGCCTTCCACGGCGTGGAGCAGCTCCACTGGCACGCTGCGGACAGGCTGCTGGAGGTCTGGCCATGACACACAAACACACACTCGCACGCCGAATTCACCAACCATATGTCATCGGGCTCGCAGACGTGTCCCCACCCTGGAGATACTGCGGCTTTCATCGCCCCCGCCGAGACATCCTCAGCGTCGGAGCGCAAGACAATCTGGGACCCGAGGGAGAGTTCCAGGGGTCGCCGGAGCTGACCAGCCCGCGCGGCGGTTGGGCGCTGCGTCATGGGGGGTCATAACTGGGGGAGTGGCGAGGGCGGCCCGAAAAGGTGACCAAACGGTGCCTGAACGAGCCCCCTAGGGCTCTGGAGGGGCCCGGAAGGGGCGCGAGAGGGGACCGCTTTTGGCCCCCCCAGAGAGGACCCCCCCACGAAGCCACACGCCCAAGGCGGCCTCGGCGCACAGCACTCCACGCCCGAGGCCTGGGAGCTCCCGGCGGCACGCCGACCCCGAGCGGGCCACGGAAGGCCACGGGAGGAGGAGGAGGAGGAGGAGGAGGAGGAGGAGGAGGAGGAGGAGGAGGGCCCCCCACTGCGCCCAGTGGTGCGGGGCCCCGGGCGGGCCTGGCCGGGCCCGGCGTCGGTGTGCGTGCGGCGTGCTCTCCCGCCAGGGCGGGCCGAGCCCGCGGCCCGCGAGCCAGTGAGCGCCCAGCGGGCAGGGCCGGCCCGCCCCGGCAGGTCACGCGGCTGCTGGCGCGCAGCGCCCTCCAGGCGCCCGCGCCGTGCGAGGCAGAGGCCGCCGCCGCCACCCCGCCCGGCGGAGCCGAGGAGCAGCCGTAGAAATCTGGATGGCCCCGTCCTGGGCCACACCTTGGAGCATACAGTGCCGTTTTGAATACATGCTCCGCGTGCGGATCATGTATTAAAAATGCGTTGACGATGACCATGGCGATGACGTCGTCGTCGTCGTCGTCAGGCCTCCCCGCCTGAGCGGGAGCCAGTATGCCCCAAGGTCTGGGCCGCAGAGAGGGGGTAAGCATGCTGGGTGGTGGGGGTGTACTTTTAAGTCGGGCCTGTCCCCCTACAGGGGGACTTTCGACGAAAAATAAAAAATACCCCCAAAATAAACAAAAAATAGTCCAAAAATAGTCTGGGGACTATTTTTTGAATATTTTTTGACCATTTTGGGTTTTCTTTAAGGGTATTTTTTATTTAGTCGTCGAAAATCCCCCTGTAGGGGGACACGCCCGACTTAAGTGTACTTTCCTTCTCCCTGCAAGACGGTCAGCTCTGGAATGTGTTCCAAAGCTTCTCTCTCTGGGCTTCTGTAACTCCCCGTCCGATAGGAAGAGACCCAGGGCGGGCTACCAGTTGTCGGCGGCGGCGCTGGAGCACCGCAGTCACTGGCCGAGCAGCATCGAACCAGGCTTCGCTGGGAGTTCAATGGGAGATGATGATGAAGATGATGCTGATGAAGATGATGATGGTGACAATGATGATGACGAGGATGACGATGATGATGCTGATTATGATGACGACGATGATGATGACGAGGATGACGATGATGATGCTGATGAGGATGATGAGGACGATGACGATGCTGATGATACTGATGATGATGACGATGACGATGCTGATGATGATGACGATGATACCGATTCTGATGATGGTGATGATGCTGCTGCTGATGATGATGCATATGGTGATGATGGTGATGATGATGATGGTGGTGGTGGTGGTGAAGATGATGGTGGCGATAATGATGATGATGATGATGATGATGATGATGATGATGATGATGATGATGATGATGATGATGATGATGATGATGATGATGATGATGATGATGATGATGATGATGATGATGATGATGATGATGATGATGATGATGATGATGATGATGATGATGATGATGATGATGGTGGTGGTGGTGATGACGATGATGATGATGGTGGTGGTGGTGATGATGATTGTGATGATGATGATGGTTCTGGTGGTGGTGGTGATGGTGATGGTGATGATGATGATGCTGCTGCTGATGATGCAGATGATGGTGATGATGCTGCTCATGAGGATGACAATGATGATGATGATCATGATGATGATGCTGATTATGATATGACGATGATATGATGATGATCCTGCTGCTGCTGATGATGATGATGGTGGTGGTGGTGGTGGTGATGATGGTGATGGTGATGGTGATGGTGATCGTGATGATGGAGATGATGATGATGATGGTGGGTGATGATGATGATGATGCTGCTGCTGATGATGCTGATGATGATGATGATGATGATGATGATGATGATGATGATGATGATGATGATGATGATGATGATGATGATGATGATGATGATGATGAGGAGGAGGAGGAGGAGGAGGAGGAGGAGGAGGAGGAGGAGGAAGTGGAGGGGGAGGAGGAGGAGGAGGAGGAGGAGGAGGAGGAGGAGGAGGAGGAGGAGGAGGAGGAGGAGGAGGAGACGGAGGAGGGGGAGGGGGAGGATGACAGTAAGCGTGTGTGAGCACGCGCGCTCAGTGGTGCACGGTCTATTTCGTCCCCTTGAATTGGGTGTGTGCCGCCTCATTCCATCTTCCAAACATGATGATGTCTTGAGCAGTCGGCATCACCCCATTCCGAGCGTTTCTCCGCAGGGTCAGCGTCGAGAACCCTCTGGGGTATGCCCATCCTGGCTCCTCCGCTGCGCTTCCCTGTAATTAAGTATCTCTGGGCGCCCGCGGGGCCACGTCTCGCTCTGGCTCTCGCTTTTGCTTGCCTGCCTTCTTGCCTTCGTCCCGAATGCTGCCGCTTCCCGATCCCTCGTCGCCTCCTTGGCTTCCCTGGCGGCTGCCGCGGCGGCTGGCGCCGCGCCCCGCCTGGCACCGCGGCCGCCGCCAGCGCCGCCGTTCCTGACGCGCTGCCCACTGGCTTGCTGCCGCCTGCGGCTGGCCTTCGTTGGCGGGCCGCCGGGGCTGACGGCCGCTTCGCGGCCTTGGCCGCTGCCGCGGCTGCCGAGGCTGTCGCGGCGGCCAGCACGGGCGTCGCGCCGGCGCCGTCTCCGCCGCCGCGGCGGCCCGTGTGCGGTCCTGTTGCCGTCTGGGAGTCAGCGTTCGAAAGCCCAGGGTTCGCTAGGGACTTGTGTCCTCCAACAGACGGCGAAGATCCTTCCAAAAAACTACCCGAAGGCCTCCGAAGAGCCTCCCGGAACCCTGCCCAGGGGGTTTTCGCGGAGGGTTCCAGGAGGATTTCGGCGGTTGTGAAAGGAAGCCAGTCCCCAGCGAACCCTGGGCTTTCTAAAGTCAGCGCTTGACTGTGACCCACGTCCAAAACAGCAGAAACAAACCCCGAGCATTTTCTTTGGGTGGAGGGCAAAGGGTGAGATCTGAAATGCTGTTTCGATGGATTTCCGAGTCTCGAATCTGCAAGAGGTGAATCACAAGACGCATTGACTTTCGAGGTGCAAAAGTCTGTATGGATTTCACCCTGAGCCCTCCACCCCGAGAAAATGCCCAGAAACTCAGGATGGTCCGGGAGCTGCTGCGGGCGCTCCTGCGGCTGCTGTCGGGCTGCCTCCGGGTGCCCCTGGCCGCGCGGAACTGCTCCCTGGTCTGCGCGCTGCAGAGCTCCTGCCCGCCGCAGCTTGCCGCGCTGGAGGCAGGGCGACGGGATCCAGACATCGAGCAGGGGATCGACTGCAGAGTTGATCTGCCCCAAAGTGGATCTGTTCGTCGAATCCACGAGACGTGCGTGAGTTTTTCGCAGGTCTACGGACCTTCTACGTATGACTCGGCGAGATCGAACATCCATTTTGGGGTAAGTCTATTCTGTGTTCGATCCCCTGCTCGAATACATATTCAGCGCTTCTGGCCAGGCCCACCGTGGGCTCAGGGTTTGGTCGGGCATGTCCCCCCCTACAGGCGGCTTTTGGACGGGTCTCCGGATGAAAAGTATCCCGGCAAGGTCCCGGGCAGGTCCCGGGCAGGTCCCAGCATGCTCCCAAGAGCGCTTCAAGTGGCCTCCAAGAGAGCTCAACATGGTCCGAGACAGTCCAAGAGCGATCCAGGACGCCAATTTGGCCTCCCGACAGCCCAAGGCGCCTTCAAGACGCCCGAAGAGGCCTCAAGAGGCCTTCCAAGAGGGCCCACAGAGGCAGAAATTTTGTATTTCTTTACAGTTATTGAAGGTTTTTGGTGTTCTCGCTTTTTCGGCTTATCGGCGCTCCAATACGGCCCAAGCGGCTTCCAAGACCGCCCCAAGACGGCCCACGAAGCCTCCAAGAGGGCCCCAAGACGGCCCAAGATGGCCCCAAGACAGCCCAAGAGGCGCCCAAGACGGCCCAAGAGGGCTCCAAAACTGCACCAAGAGGGGCCCAAGAATGGGACCAGGAACCGAAAAGTCCAGCCTTCAGCCCCGAGAGGCCCCATGAGGCCCCAAGAGGCCCCAAGGGGCCCCCAAGAGGCACCCCAAGAAGCCTCAAGAGGCCCCCAAGAGGCCCCCAAGAGGCCCCAAGAGGCCAAAACATGGCCCCCAAGAGGCCTCGAAATTGTCTCCCAGAGGCCCTCGAGAGGCCAACCACGTGAGCCCAACCAACATCCATGAGGCCTCTGACCCACAACCCACCGCCTCCGAAAAATGGCAGCCGCCCAACCGCACCGCATTGACAGCAACACCCCGACAAACGACAGCGGCGAGGCAGCATGGGCCGGCGGAACGAGCGAAGCGATTCAATGACAATTAGCCAACAAAAATACACCAGAAATGCTCAAACACAAGACTCCAAAAGTCGCCCCCTGACTATTTGATGGTTATTTTTTGATATTCCTCCTGCAGAGGGACGCGCCCGACCTAAGCCCAGGGAGCGGTGCCTACGCGCCTCCCAGCTCGGCTAGGACAGCGTGTGCACGCCGACCAGGGCCCAGCCAGCGTGGGCCCGGCAAGGGGCAGTCTGTGCATGTCGGAGCCTAAGATTGAGTCGGGCGAGTCCCTCTACAGGAGGATTATTCAGAAATAGGGCAACAACAATGCATGGACGATTTTTTTAATCTGTTTGAGCATTTCTGGTGTCTTTTTGGGACTATTTTCCATTTTTCGTCCAAAATCCGCTTGTGAGGGGGCATGCCCGACCCAAGCCTAAGAGACGGGGGTCAATGCAAACGGGGGTCATCCAGGGCACCAGATCCTGCAGGATCCTGCGAAGACCCCTTCTGGCTGACCCGGGTTAGCGAGCCGCTCGTGGCCGCGAGGCAGCCGCGCATGTTGGCTGACCCGGGTTGGCAAAGCCATGCGCTGCATTTTTTTGGGTTTTTTGTTTTTTACCCTGCATTGCAGTTTTTTGGTCTCCTGCTGACTCGGGTCTGACTGATCCGGGTCCGCAGATCCCCGAGCATGGATCTCGCGTCGCCCTCTGGAGGGGGATCCGGAGTTCGGCGCGGCGCTGTCGCACGTGCGGAGCGCAGTGGCCTGGTTCAACGAGCAGTGCCCGCCGCAGGCGGGCGCGCGAAGGGGCGGCTCGGGGGTGGCGACCTCCAGCGAGCGCGGCCTTGGGGCACGGGGGCCGCCAGAGCTTCTGGCGGCTCCTGGCCCAGGCTCGCACGCACGACACCGGAGAACAACCCGACGTGAGCCCAGGCATCCCACGGGGTGGCGGTTTCGATGCGTGGCCCCACAGGTCCCGACCGCTTCCCCAGGGCGGTTTCGTCTCGGTTTCGCTTTCGATGGACCTGGGGACCGTTCACAGCCCCCGATGGCCGATATTCGGCGGCGCGCACGGGGGAAATGAGAGGGCAGGCCTTCTTTCAAGGTGGCGGGGCGTCTCAGAAGATCTCTGGCCTTCTGAGAAGCCGTCTCTGCCTCTGGAGACGGCTCAGGATGCTTCTCAGAAGTCCAGAGGCCTCCCGAGCCTCCCGAGAAGGCCCGCCCCCTCTTCACTTCCCCCTGGGCTCGCCGCCGAGACATCCAGGGAGAACGCCGCGTTCTATGTTGTATTACAACAGGTTGCATTTATCATGTTATATGGAATGTTTTCCTTGTATGCTGTTTCATATTTAACCGCTTTGTATTATAGTATGTTGCTTATATCTTAATCATAGTACATCATGCATGTCAAAGTGTATATCCGTAAGGGCTTCGCCCCATGCCGCCGGCCCCCTGTCTCGGATAATGGGAGATGCAAGAGCTAAATCATGAGGTCTGGGCGCCGCCGTGAAGCAGTGTCGGAACCTGTTTGTTTTTCGACCCTGACCCTACGGATCTGCGTCACGGGTTCCACCGAATTTCAGAAATGTGGCAAATCCCTTATGTTTTTGGGCCCTGAACCTACGGATCTGCGTGAGGGGTGCCGCCGAATTTTAGAAATGTGGCAAATCCTATGCGTTTTTGGACCCTGACCCTGCCGATCTGCGTGAGGGGTGCCGCCGATTTTCAGAAATGTGGCTAATCCCATGTGTTTTTGGACCCTGACCCTGCCGATCTGCGTGAGGGGTGCCACCGATTTTCAGAAATGTGGCTAATCCCATGTGTTTTTGAACCCTGACCCCGCCGATCTGCGTGAGGGGTGCCACCGAGTTTCAGAAATGTTGCGAATCCGATGTGTTTTTGCACCCTGACCCCGCCGATCTGCGTGAGGGGTGGCAGCAAATTTTAGGAATGTGGCGAATGTGGCAAATCTTATATGTTTTTGGACCACGGCCCCGCCGATCTGCATGAGAAGTGCCACCGAATGTCAGAAATGTGGCAAATCCCATGTGTTTTTGGGCCCTGACCCCGCCGATCTGCGTGAGGGGTGTTAATTTTTATTCACCCCAGCAATTCAGAGCACATGCTCAGGGCGTTCCATCAACAGGGAACAGTAAGCAGCAAGAAGCAGAACTGTAACAGTGGAAATAAGCAGCAAGAACCATGATTGTAACAGTGGAAACTGGAAGCTACAACTGGTACAGGAAGCTGCGAACCTTAGGCCTACAGCCTGGTTGCCCCACGAGGGGGCCGGCGGATTGTAATGATATATTATAGTCTGTCATTTAATTACCGATTACAGCGTGTTGTATTGTAGCTGAGTTTGGCATGCCGTATTATGGTAATTCGTTTTTTTTATTTTCCATTCCATATTTTGGCATACCGCATCATTTCACATTATCCCATTTTATTACATCGGATATCTTATTCGAATATATCATTTCTATTTCACAACAGTGTGTCACATCACATTACATTATATCGCATAGAGTTATATGCTTTTCCACTGTATGGTTCCATGTTTCTACTATAATACAGTCTATAACATTACGAGCTAGCATGTTGGATTCATTTATTTGGTATGATAATACATTGTGGTATAGTTCATAATCATTTTATATTATACTACATGGCGTTATATTTGAGCACTGCCTATATTTCTAAGTTATCTCGTAATATCTATTTCATCGTATACTCCTCAGGAATATGCCATACTATCTTCCACTCTGTGATATTGCATGTATTGCATTTCATTGTTGATCGGAGTCTATCTTGCATGGTAATCCATGATCTGGTCTTGTATATATTAGGCTGCATTTCTTACTAGCGTGCCACAGTATCATATTACAGTGTGGCATAATAGATGTTAGTCTATTCTGTTGTATTATATTATGCTGTACGGGTGTATATAAAACATATATTACTTTGTATACCTCATTGTATCCCTATCACTATTTGCACTTTGTTTGTATACATGTGTATGTGTATGTGTGTATGTGTATGCATATGTATATGTGTACGTATACGTATATGTATATTTGTACATGTGTAGATGTACATGTCGATGCATATGGAAATGCATAGGAATGTGTACATGTGTATGCCTATGTACATCTATACGTATATGTATAGGTGTATATGTATACGCATATGCATATGCATGTGTATATGTATACCATGTGTATGTGTATATGTATATGTGTATGCATGTTTAGGTATATGTATATGCATATGTGCATGTATGTGTATGTGTATGTGTATGTGTATGTGTATGTGTATGTGTATGTGTATGTATATGTCTCTATGCATGCGTCTATATATAATACATATGTGTGTATATGTACATGTGCATGTAACTGTACATGTATGTGTGTATGTATATGCATATGCATATGTAAATGTGAATCTACATATACTTTAGAAACAGAACGCCGCTGTCGAGGAGATCATGCCGTCGGGGGCCCGAGCTCCCTGACGCCATCGGCGCAGCACTGGCCCAGGGAAACCCCACCGGCCCCGAACGCGGAGGAGGCCCCGCGGAGAGAGACAGTGGCGACCCTCCCTCGGGCGACGAAAGCTGTACTCAGACCCGCTTGCGTTTCGAGTATGAGATCGACTACAGATGTCTTGCCCCGAATGTGATGTGTTCGTCAAATCTGCGAAAAATGCGTGCAATGCTTGCCGATCAGCGAACTTTTTACGTATTGTTTGTACATTCGACGAGAACATATTGGGGTACATGAATTTTATAGTCGATCCGCTACTCGAGTTGTGTAAAAATCACGACGGGATTTCTTTTGCAATTCTCGGCCTCTGGGGATCCTTACTGGGCCCAGGGACCGTCAAGAAACGTCTCCAGATGAAGAAAACCGGTCCCGGGGAGAGGGTCCAGATTTCTGTGGGTCGATGTTGTGAAGAATTGTCGCAGCGTCATGGGTGCGTATCCGCTGCTCCCTGACCAGACCCAGCCTTAACCCAGGAGCTGTGCATGCGTGGACGTGGCTCGGCACGGAAGCAGTGGACCTGTGCAAATTTCGTCGCCCTCTCGCCGCCCAGCAGGCCCGGATCTGTTCAGCATCGGACCCCGAGATCCGACGTTGCCAAAGAGTTGCAACCGTGTAAAAGTCACGCCCGGAGCCCTAGACCCCATCCTTCTGGGCGTCCTTTTTCGAGCCCGATCGGTCTGTGAGGCCCCGGGGGCCCGAAAAGAGGCGACGCCGCCCGGCTCGAAAAAATTGAGACCCTAGGACATCAGGGAAGCCCGGGCCCCTCCCGGAGTCCACCCCGACAGGCCTCTCGGGGCGGAGCCGGCCGTGGCGACGAGAAGCCTCCGGGAGGCCCAGCGAGGACGAGAGGCCGTGTGGGAGGGCCGCCGTTGTCTCGGCGCGGCCCCCCTCTCGGCACGACTTTGAGCCTCCCAGACGGGGCCCGAGCAGACGGGGTCGGAGGATCGCGCTGCATCGCCGATGCGTTGACGATGTGGCTCGATGTGGAGTCTGGAGTTCTGCACGGTGACGGCGCCTCCTCCTTATCCTCCTCCGTATCCTCCTCCTCCTCCTCCTCCTCCTCCTCGTCCTCCTCGTCCTCCTCGTCCTTCTCCTCCTCCTCCTCCTCCTCCTCCTCCTCCTCCTCCTCCTCCTCCTCCTCCTCCTCCTCCTCCTCCTCCCTCTGTGTGTTTAACACGCGCGGCCGTTGCCGATACAGCACGCCCCTGTGATGAGCAATTTGGCTGCTCACGGTCTGACCCTGCTCGCGCGCCAACAGGACGCAAGGCTTCTGAACTGAACTGAACTGAACTGACGGCGCCGATGCATCGGCGATGCATCGGATCCTCCCGCCCCAGCTAATCACTCGGACCCCACTTGAGCGGTGGAAGAGAGCGGGATCGTCTGCGCCGACACTGGCGCGTAAGATGCACGCGTAAGGCCACGCAGCGTGCCGCGCCGGCGGCCCGCGTCAGCCTCGGCGTAAGGTCGCCATGCCGTCTCGCAGGAGACCCGCTTTTTTCTGTCGTCGTCGCTCGCTCGAAATGCCTCTAACGACGCCCGCGGAGGAGGAGGAGGAGGAGGAGGAGGAGGAGGAG
>CAUYUJ010018522.1:60000-76192 GCA_963575745.1 Prorocentrum cordatum | reverse complement strand
GCGTTCCAGGGTTGCCCAAATCGTTGCGAATGGCCGCTGGAGGTTTGAGCTATGGCCCGAAAACCGCCGATGTCTGGGCATCTGGCACCCCAGCGGGACTCCACCCGGCATCCTCAGCCGAATTGGCTCCCATGCTGCCTTTGTCTTGCGAGGGTCGGCCACGCGCAGAGAGGGGAAGGGGGAGGGGGGAAGGCTTCTTAGAAACACCCCTGCTTTTTAGAAGGTGCCAGCCTTCTAAACATGCAAGGCTGGCGCCTTTTAAGAAGCAGCCTCCTTCTAAGAAGCCTTCCCCCTCACCATACCTCCTTCTGCGCGCCGCCAAGAGGGGCCTTGCAATTCACCACCAGCACCAGGATCGAGGGTCAGCATCCCTCGACGGGTGATGACTCCCGCTCTTTGTGGTGGTGGTGGTGGTGCCAGTGTTTTCCGAGGGCGCAGGGTCGGCATAAGCACAATCTCTCGGAGGTCCGCGCGTATTTCTTGGATCTGCGCTGGACCCCTTGGCGGGCTCCGCGCGGCAGGGAGGGGGGTCCAGCGCCGATCCAAGCAATCCGCGCGGGCCTCCGAAAGTTTATGGTGCCTGTGCCGATGCGTCCTCTTCCAGAGGATGAGGGTGCTGGTTCATTGAAACTAGTTCACCTCGGGATCGGCGCTGGTCCCAGAGTTCCGCGGGGATCTTTGAAAGCGCGTGGTTATGTGATGGTTCCTCTCGCTTCGCGGGGTGCGCGTCCAGACCGCGTCCAGTCCAGTCGTTGCGGGGACTCCTGGCAGCCTCTTGGGGGCCTCTTGGAGGCTTCTCGGGGACCTCTTGGGGCTTGCGGGCCTCGTTGGGGCCTCTTTGGGGCCTCTCGGTGCCATTTTGCCGTTTAGGGGCGCTCTTGCGCCGTCTGGCCCCTTCGAAGGCCGTCTTGGGGTCCTTTCGGGGCCACCTTGAGGGTCTCTTGGGGTCGTGTAGGGTCGTCCTGAGGGACTTTGGACCGTTACGTGGGCCTGTTGGAGCCGTCTTGGGGTGCTCTTGGGCCGTCTTCAGGCCCTCTTGGGCCGTATGGAGCTATTTTGGAGGCTACTTGGGCTGTTACGGGCCCCCGAGTCCGAAAATGCGAGAACGCTAAAACTCTCCAAAGTAAGAACATGTTAGCCAGCGCGGATTCCAAACAGTGTGCTTCTAGTAGTATATCTAGTGCAAGCTGGTGGAACAATCTATGTGGTGCAATTCATTTCTGTTCGCAGTGAGTTGTCCACTCCACTGCTCGCGCAAACATCCCACCCACCCACCCGCAACTTGGTTTGCAAAATCTCTTAAGACCGTGACGGTGGGTACCAAATGGCACTTGGCAACAACAGCGACGCCGACGACGACAGCGACAACGACGACGAAGACGCCGCCGACAACGACTACGACGACACCGACGACGTCTCCAACGACTTCGACGACGCCGACAACGACGACGACGACGACACCGACGAAGACGACGACGACGCCGACGACGACGACGACGACAACGACGACGACGACGCCGACGACGACGATAACGACGACAACGATGACGACGACATCAACGACGCCGACGACGACGGCGCCGACGACGGCGGCGACGACGACGACGACGACGCCGACATCGACGACGACAAAGATGACAACGACGCCGACGCCGACGACGACGAAGACGACGACGACGTCGCCAACGAAGACGACGAGGGAGGAGGGAGGACGACGACGGCGACAACGACGACAACGACGATAACGACGAGGTAAGAGGGAGGATGGCGATGACGTGACGTGAATGACGAAGAAGGAGGAAGGACGACGACGCCGACGACGGCAACAACGAGGGAGGAGGGACGACGACGACGACGACAACGACGACGACGACGACGACGACGACGGCGACGAAATAGGAGGGACGACGACGAGACGCCGACGACGGACGACGACGACGACGAGGGAGGAGGAGGAAGAACGACCACGGCGGCAACGACGACGGAAACGACCACGACGCCAAAGAGGACGACGACGACGAACACGAGGAAAGACAGAGGACGACGTAGGCGACGACGACGACGCGGGATGAGGGAGGACGGCGACGACGACGACGACGACGTCGCCAGAGCGCGCGCCCGCTTCTGTTGAAAATCCGTGTTGCGAAACCTTGTGTTGTTGTAGGTTTTTTGTACACACGATTTTGGAATCCTTCCGAAACCGATGGGTTTTGAAGGTTTTCGGCGTACGCGCGCGACGACGCGCGCGTCTGCATTTCGTCCCGTTTTTTGCAGGGGATTCTCGCGTCGGTACACGCGCAAGGGCGTTCGACAGATTTCGACATGCGCGCGCGCGAAGCCCGTTTGGTAGCATTTTGTGAAAATCTCTCTCTCTCTCTCTCCCTCTCTTTTTTTGTTGTTTTTTTGTTTGTTTGTTTTTCTTTTTTCTCTTTCTTGAATATATATATATATATATATATATATATATATATATATATATGTACATATATATATATATAACTTCAAAGAATCGCAAGAGCTCGCGCGTAAGTTTTTTAGCAAATCTGTGTTGCGAAACCCTGTGTTTTTGTATGCTTCTGTGGGAACTCGATTGCGAAATCCTTCCGACACCGAAGGTTTTTGAAGGATTTCGGCATGCGCGCGCGACGACGCGCGCGCGTGCACTTCGTCCAATTTTTCGCAAGGAATTCTTGAAACAGTGTTATGTTAGAACAAAACATGTCCCCGCATAATTTTTTTTCAAGTGAACCTCAGGGGGGGGGATACGGGCTCCCCTGGGATAGTGTAAATTCATATCTAAGATGGACAAGTGGTCATAATCATATATGATTTACACACCCGAAAGGGGGACCGATAACACCGGGGGGCGGGGGTAGATCCTATTCTGTTTTAAGAAAGGAGAATTGACTACCCTGCACCGCGCCTGGCCACCTCCCATGCTCTTGCAAACATCCCACCCACTCACCCGCAACTTGTTTGCCAAAACTCATGATGTGGGGGACGGTGGCGCCACCGATGACGACATCGACGATAACATCCTCACTGCCGGTGCTCCGCTGGAATTGAATTTGGCGACGATGCTCGGACGTGCGCGATGACAAGATGACGTTGGCAACGTCTGCGACAATGACGGGGGTGGCACCAGCGACGAGGATATTCAAAAGGGTGACGGCACGAACGATAACGGCGCCAATGATTGCAAACACGCTGGCGATGCTGATGTCCGTCTGCCGATGATGCAGGTGATCGCGGTGATGCTGACAAGGTTGACAAGGAAATCCGCGCGCGCGGAAGTTCAACAAATTCGTCAGCATGATCATGCGCGCTCGGCGCTGCGCGCATGTGGCCCGCGTGGAGTCTCTTGCAGAGGATTCGCGCCTTCGGCGCCTGACAGGAGAGTATCGCGGATGCGCCGCGCGGTGACATGACATCGCTTGATTTGGCAGAATTCGTAAGAACCTTCGTTGCAACATTTTTTTTTTGGGTGGGGGGGGGTGTGGGGTGGGGTTTGTGTTTGTGTGGGGCGGTGGTGGTGGTGGTGGTGGTGGTGGTGGTGGTGGTGGTGGTGGTGGGGGGTATGCTGAGATGCTTGCAAACACGTCGTGTTTGGTGCGATTTTGCAGATGTTATATATATATATACATAGGAAACCAAGGGATTCTTGAAAACTTCGTTGTTTTTGACAAACGAGAGTGCGCGCGTCTTATTTTGCAGCAAAGGATGGCGGGGGGGGGTAGTATGACTTCGCAGGTCGGATGGGCGATGGGGCAGAAGCATATGTAAATTGCAATACGAAGAGGCGGCCCGTTGACTCCGGGGGGGGGGTAGAGTCTATTCTTCTTTCAGAGAGGAGAGCGGATTTTAACGGGCGGGTTGACGCATCCCGTGCTCTTGCGAACATCCCACCCGCCCACCGGCAACTTGGTTTGCAAAGCCCATGCGGTGGCGATTGCGGTGAGTGCTCGGCGTTAGCTGGTGCGTCTGTGCGGCCGCGCCACCCCGAGCGCGCGCAGCGGCCAGCTAGATTAGCGCGACCGACGCGGCCGCGGTGGCGCTGGCCGCTGGGCGCATCCCAGCTGGCACTGCGCTGCGAGTCGGCGCCTTGGGCGGGCGCGGTATCATGACAACGTCGTCATCGGTAGACGCGATGATGATGCTAGCGACGTTGAGAACGACGATGGCGCGGCCAGCGCGGGCGCCGATGTTGGTCGCGCTGGCGACGATGACGGGCCCTCGCGTCGGCGATGAAGGTTTTAGAAAGAGTTCGACATGCGCGCGCGGCCGACGCGCGAGAGTGGCCCGCGTGGCAGGTATGATTTGACGCAGATCGTGCCCCCCCCCAGAACGCGCAAGGGCGCTCGAATGATGTCGGCATGCGGCGCCAGAGGACCTTTCGGCATATTTCCATGAACATGTTTCGGGGGAGCGTAAGACCCGGGTTTGCCAGGACTCGGGTTCGCCATCGTTTTTTGACGACCGCGCCTCGGATTTTGACGAGGAGGAGTTTCGTGGGATGTCTGCAGCGGGAGGCCTCGTCAAAATGTAGGCTCGGCCTCGTCATTTTTTTGACGACCTCGTCGGGGATTTCCGAGTCCCCTGTACCCAGGTCTTACGTCCCCCTGAATGTTGTGAAACCGATGGTTTTCGTAAGAATTCGCAAGGGCGCGCGCGCGCTTTTTTGAACATTAGTTTGCGAAACCATGTGTGTGTGTGTGTGTGTGTGTGTGTGTGTGTGTGTGTGTGTGTGTGTGTGTGTGTGTGTGTGTGTGTGTGTGTGTGTGTGTGTGTGTGTGTGTGTGTGTGTGTGTGTGTGTGTGTGTGTGTTTTGTTTGTCGCGTAGAATTCTACCGGTTTGCGAAGCCATTTTTTTGGCACTCGGTCGTGAAGTCGATGCGAAACCGACCGAAGGTTTCTGAAGGTCTTTGGCATGCGCGCGACGACGCGCGCGTGTGCACGTCGGTTTCTGTTTTGCAAAGGATTATTGAAAGCTGACGATTTTTGCTGGACGAGTGTGCGCGCGTCGTTTTTTGGCAGAGGATGGGGGGGGGGTGATGCCGGATCGGCTGGGATGGTATGAGTTCATTTAGGATGGGCGATGGGGCGTAAGAATATGTAGACTGCAATGCGAACACGGGGGTCGAGAATTATTCTCCCAATAGGCTTGTCCTATAAGAATTCTGGCTCATCATAAGTCATCGGTCTTGAGTTTCCCCCTTTTTCCAATGGCGCCCCCTCTTTGTCCAATGCGCGCCCCCCTTGTTTCGGGTGCCCCCCCCCCCGTCCTTTTGCCAGTGGCACCCCCCCTGATTTCCAATGGCGCTCCCCAGCTATTTCCAATGGCGAGTGCTTGCCCTTGCTTTTCTCGCGCTCGCTTGCTTGCTCTTGC
Organism: Prorocentrum cordatum; assembly: GCA_963575745.1. Taxonomy (NCBI): domain Eukaryota; class Dinophyceae; order Prorocentrales; family Prorocentraceae; genus Prorocentrum; species Prorocentrum cordatum. Next base: position 70,806 of record CAUYUJ010018522.1, on the reverse strand, counting down.
GATCTTGCTCTCGCCTGCTTGCTCTTGCTTGCCCTTGCTTGCTTGCTTGCACTTGATCGCTGGCTCTTGCTTGCTTGTTATTGCTCGCTTGCGCTTGCTTGCTTCCGCTTGCTTCCGCTTGCTTGCTTGCGCTTGCTTGATTTTGCTCCTCCCGTCCACCTCCCGTCCTGCTCCCGCCCTCCTTGCGCCCTCTTCCTATCTCCTCTCGTCCTCCTCCTGTCATCTTATCTATTTCGAGTCAACGCTGGCGGGTTTTTTGTTTCCGAAACGAGAATGCAATTGTGGATCTCGCAGTTGCCAGTTCCAATGCTCGCGCAATCAGCCCGCCCGCCCGCCCGCATTTTCTCGCGCAGAACACATGCGCTGGCGATTGCGATGAGTGCTTGGTGTTGGCTGGTGCAGCTCTGCGAGCCCGCGCGTGCTCGCGCGCCCAGCGGCCTGCTAGTTTTGCGCGACCGACGCGGCCGCGTTGGCGCTGACCGCTGGGGACTGCGCAGCGGGCACCTCAGTGCGAGTCGGCGACTTGGGCGGGCGCGGTATCATGGCAACGTCCACGAAGGTAGGCGCGATGATGATAGTGGCGACGCTGGTGACGGTGATGACAACGGCGGCGGCGCGGCTAGTGATGGCGCCGATGCTGGTCACGCCGACGACGATGGCGGCGTCCTCGCGTCGGTCATGGAGGTTCTTGAAGGAGTTCGACATGTGCGCGCGGCCGACGCGAGAGTGGCCCGCGTGACGTTGCACAGCTAGGATTGTCTTCCCCAGCGCGCGCGTGGGGGCTCGAACGATGTCGACATGGGGCGAAAGGCCCGTTCGACATAATGTTTTGAAAATGGCGGACAACCCATGGTTTTCTTAGCGCTTCGCAAGAGCGCGATCGAGGTTGCAGGACTATTATTTTTCCTCCTTCCTTTTTCTTCTCCTTCTGTCCACTCATGTTTTCTGGGCATTCGATTTCTCGGCCCCGCCGGCAGTGCCGCGCCAAGGGCCGCTGTGCTCCGGGCGACGCCTCGGCGTCGCTGCGCTCCGATCGACGCCTCAACGCCGCGTTCCCGCAGGGGGATCTGCGTTTGTTTAGTGGTTGGGCGGGCGCGGTCGCCGGCGAGGTCTGTCGGCCCGCGGCGACGACCGAGAGGCTGGGCGTGCGGGGCCGGCAGTTGTTGGCGACGTCATCCGGCTCGCGGGGTATCCGGTCGGCGAGGCCAGTGCAACCGCCGAGGGGGCCAGCTCAACCATTGGTAGAGCGGCCAGGGGGGCGGGCCAGCCTGCGTTCTTCGAGGGCCCGAAAACTTGAGAGGGTGCCGGGATCTGTGTTGGGCTTGTGGCGCCCCCCTGGACTTTCTGGACGCCCGAAATGGGCACGGAAAGAATGGGCACGATGCCCAACAGCAGTTCCTGTTCATTTTGCACAGGACTCGCTGTCCACGCCGCCGCGGCCTGTGTCCATTCGAGACAGAAGGCCGCCTGCCCAACAGAGGCCGCTGTTGGTTCGGGACGGCATTTGTTGTTGGGCATAGTACCCATTCTTTCCGTATCCATGTCGGGCGTCCTAAGACTTTACCGCGGAAAAGTGCGTGGCCCTCTCCCGCTTCGCTCGCTCCTCCGCCGCGTGGGCAGGTCCAGGGCCCCTGCGGCGGTGCCGCGCCGCGCGTCCTCGAGGCGCGCGGTGGGCCTGGGCCGTTGCCCGCCCTCCGGGGGGCTGGGCCGGGCCCGTGATCGTCGCCGCCCGAGAGCCCGCGGTCAGGTCTCCGCGGATCGGGGCGCGCAGATCTTTGGGCGGCGTGCGTGCGTGGGCCGAGGGGGTGCCGGGGTTGCGCGCTCTGGCGGCCCCCCCATCGTTGCGCCGTCGCGGCTGGTGCAATCTGTGTGCGGTGCAAGCTATTTGGCGCAATCCGTGTTTTGCGCTCAGTGCTGTGCAAACAGCGTGGTGCAGTGCTTGCGGTGCAGTCGACGTGGTGCAATGTGTGGGGTGTAATCAATGTCAATTCCCATCTTGGTTCACAGCGTTTTGTCACAGCTCCACTGCTCGCGCAGCCAGCCCGCCCGCCCGACCGCAAGTTGGTTTGCAAAACCCATGCGGCTGCGATTGCGATGAGTGCTTGTTGTTGGCTACTGCATCTCTGGGCTGCGCTAGCCCGCGCGTGCTCGCGAGCGTGGCGGCCTGCTAGTTTGGCGCGACCGATGCGGCTGCGGTGGCGCTGACCGCTGGGGACTTCCTAGCGGGCACTTCAGTTCGAGTCGGTGGCGTGGGTGGGCGCGGCATCGTGGCGACGTCGACAACGGTGAACGCGATGGTGATAGTGGCGATGATGGTGGCGATGGCGGCAATGGCGACGGCGAGGCCAAGGGTCGCTCCGATGCTGATCGCGCCGATGACGAAGATGGGTCTTGCGTGATGGCAGTGTTGCAAACTATGGTTTCTAAGATCGTGAGAGAGCGTGCGTTTCCTCAGGGGTGTGCCGCAAATTTTGCTGTTGCAGTTTTGATCTAATTTTCGGGGCACTCGATGTTGTCATCCCGGCGGAAACGGCTTCCGATCGATGTCGGCATTTGCGCGCGCGTTCGCGCCCGACGACGGGCGCGCGTGCGCTTCATTCATTTTGGCGATTTCGACGCGCGCGCGGCAGGGCCTTTATGGTTGAATGTCATGAGCTCGTTGACGCTAGCGGGGTGGTTCTCTTCAAAGCTCGCAGACGCCCATATCCTTGTTTCAAATATTATTTTCCATGCTTTCGGGGCGCTCGACGTTGAAATCCTTGCAGGGCCTGAGGTTATTGATTGATGTCGGCGTGCGCGCGCGACGACTCGCGCGTGTGCGCTTCGCCCCGGTTTCGGCGGGGGAATCTTGAAAATTGATGATTTTTGATGCGCGAGTGCGCGCGCATGATTTGTCCAGGAGGATGAGGGGGGGGGCGAGAAGGGCATGCTGGGGTGGTGTCAGTTTGCAGTTCGGATGCGCGATGGGGGAGGATCGTATCTAAATTGCAGCGTGACAAGGTAGCGCGTGAAGTCCAGGGGACAGGTAGATCCAGATATTCTTGTAGAAAGGGGAATTTTCGCATGCGTAACATGAAGTTGTGAACTCCACTGCTCGCGCAATCATCCCGCCCGCCCACCCTGCAACTTGTTGCGCTGGCTGCCGCGTCCCTGCGGCCGCGCTAGCGCGCGCGGGCGCGCGCTCAGAGCTCGCCGGCGGGCAGCTCAGTGCGAGTCAGTGACTCGGGCGGGTGCGGTGTTATGGCGACGTCGACAACGGCAGACGCGATGCTGCTTGTCGAGATGATGGCGATGACGGCAACGACAGTGACGACGGCAAGGCGAATGCGTTAAAACGCGTGTTTATCATAACAATTCGCGACGGAGTGCGCGCGGATGTTTTCTACGAGTCATGTTGCAAAGCCATGGTTTTCACGTGTTCTCGGAAGCTCGAGCCCGAAGCCCTCGCGAAACCCGGGATGTTTGAGACATCCCAGCATGCGCCCTCGCGACGGTGCGCGCGCGAAGATCTTCTCTGCAGAGGGTTGCGCATGCTTGATTTATGATAAACGAGCGTGCTCGCATCGCAGTCGATGAGTGGGATGAGGTGGGGCGGGGGGGGCGATGGCGACGCTGCCTGGGATGGTAGGTATTTAGATTTGAAGTGAACGATGGGGCGCGTTCGAATGTATGTCGTGGTGGTTGTAGATCCTTATTTCTTTTCGCAGGGATAATTGTAAGTGTAATTAATTTGCGTTCGCCGTGAATTGTGAACTCCATTGCTCGCGCAATCACCCCGCCCCCCCCGTCCGCAATTTGTTTTGCGTGAGCCATGCGGGGGCGATAGCGATGGCTTCTTGGCTCTGACCAGCCTTGCAAGCGCGCAGGTTCGCGGGTAGAGCGGCCAGCTAGTCTGGCGCGACCGACGCGGCTGCGTTGGCGGTGACCGCTGGGGGCTCGCCAGCGTGCGTCGCGGGCCGCGCTGACGTGCGGGTAATTCAGTGCGAGTCGGTGACGTGGGCGGGTGCGGTATCACGGCGGCTCTGACAATGGCTGGCGCGATGATGATAGTAACGATTCGCATGACGACAACGACAGTGACGACGGCAACGCGAATGACGGCGCCGATACTGACGAATGATCCCGGCATGCTCGCGCGACGGGCCCTTTCGGGAACATCTTATGACCATGTTGAACACTTCTTGGTTTTCGTCACACTGCGCAGAAGCGCGCGTACTTGTGTGTGCAATTGTTTTACACAGCCGTTTTTCGGGAAATTTGATTTTGGAATCCTTACGGAACTTCGGGGTCTTGGCGAATCCGATTATTCGTGCGCGACGACACGTTTTTTTTTTTTTTTTTTTTTGTTTTTTTTTTGTTTTTTTTTTTTGTTCTTTGTTCTTTCTTCCCGTTTTTTTTGCTCTCTTCATACGCATGGGGTTCTTCAGCGCGGATGATAGATGATGATCGAATGTTCGCGCATAGGAGTTTCTGACAAGGATGAGGGGTGGGGCGATACCCGTCAGGCTGGGATGGTCCGAGCTCGTGCGGCAAATGAGCAATAGTGTGTAATCGTATGTAACTTGTATCCCCCACTGGGAAGTGATCGTCCCAGATGGGTGGGGGATCCTGGTTCCCTCGAAGAAGTGATGATCCATGTTGTGCAATATATGTTGTATTATCTAAGCGGCGACGGGGCGGCGACGGCAAACACGGAACCGCCAGACAGCCAGGCCGGCCCAGACGATGGACGGCCACGAGGCGTCGACGGGGCGGCGACTGCGAGTTCGGAGTCGTCAAACCGCCAACCAGGCCCAGCTCTTCAGAAGAACATGAAAAACTCGAAGGCTTTGGGGGGAACGCAGTTTTTGGCATTTGGAGGCGGTCTAGGGGGTTCCCTTGGGGCCCTCTGGGGCCATCATGGGGGCCTTTTCGTTCCTGTTGAGGCCATCGTGGGTTGTCTCGTGCTGTCTTGAAACCATCTTGAGCCGTCTTGGGGCTTTCCCGGGCCTTGAGGAACTCCGAAAGGCCAGCATCAGTGATCTTCATAGGTTCTAGTAGGTGGCTAGGTGAGCTTGTAGGAGACATGGAAACGGGTCGGCACCCTGGCGGCGGTCCAGGGGGCCAAAAAAGGGTTCTCTTTTTGCAGAGGGTCATATCATGAAGTGGTCGCAGTTGGGCTTCTTGGATGCATCGTGACTTCGCCATACAACGCCCTGTCGGACTGCCAAAACGCTTCGCTGTAGTCAAGACGTGGATTCTTTGGCTTGCGCCGCACCGCCAACCGCTTCAGGAAAGCCCGTGGGTTCGTTTTGCGGAGGCTCCGTGCCCCTGTCTGCAGGCTCGATGGGGCCCTTTGCAGCCGCGCTGAGGCCGTCAGGGGGATCCATCGTTTTTTTTGGGGGGGGGTCTGGAGCTCCCGCAGGGCCCACCTCGGGCCGTGTTGGGGCGATTTGGGGCCGTCTGGGGACGTCTTGCCGCGCGGACCTCTCCTCCTCCTCCTCCTCCTCCTCCTCCTCCTCCTCCTCCTCCTCCTCCTCTTCCTCCTCCTCCTCCTCCTCTTTCTTCTCCTCCTCCTCCTCCCCTCCTCCTCCTCCTCCTCCTCCTCCTCCTCCTCCTCCTCCTCCTCCTCCTCCTCTCTCTCCTCCTCCTCCTCCTCCTCCTCCTCCTCCTCCCCCCTCGTCGCTTCCCCTCCTCGTTGTCGTCCTTCTCCTCGTCGCCTCCCCTCCTCCCCTCCTCCTCCCTCCTCCTCCTCCTACCTCCTCCTCCTCCTCCTCCTCCTCTCCTCCTCCGCCCCTCTCACCTCCTCCTCCTCCTCCTCCTCCTCCTACCTCCACCTCCTCCTCCTCCTCCGCCTCCCTCCCCTCCTCCCTCCTCCTCCTCCTCCTCTCCTCCTCCCTCTCCTCCTCCTCCTACCTCCTCCCTCCTCCTCCTCCTCCCCCTCGCCGCTTCCCCTCCCTCGTTGTCGCCTTCTCCCTCGTCGCTTCCCCTCCTCCTCCTCCTCCTTCTCCTCCTCCTCCCCCTCCTTGTCTTCCTCCTCCTCCTCCTCCTCTCTCTCATCCTCCTCCTCCTCCTCCTCTCCTCCTCCTCCTCCTCCTCCTCCCTTCGATGAGCCCTCTCCTCCTTCCCTCCTCCTCCTCCTACCTCCCCCCTTCTCCTCCTCCTCCTCCTCCTCCTCCTCCTCCCTCCTTCCTCCGTCGTCGCCTCCCCCTCCCGTCGTCGTCCTCCTCTTCGTCGCTGCCCCTCCTCCTTCTCCCTTTCCTTTCTCCTTCTCCTCTCCGCTTCCTCCTCCTCTACTCCTCCGCCTCCTCCTCCTCCTCCTCCTCCTCCTCCTCGTGGCTCGTCCTCCTCGAATGCGCCTCCTCGTCCTCCTCCTCCTCCTCCTCCTCCTTCTGCCCCTCGTCGCTTCCCCTCCTCGTCGTCGTCCTGCTCCTCGTCGCTTTCCCCCCTCCTGCTTCTCCTCCTCCTCCTCCCTCCTCCTTCTGCTCCTCCTCCTCCTCCGCCTCCTTTTCCTCCTCCTCCTCCTCCTCCTCCTCCTCCTTGTGGCTCCTCCTCCTCCTCCTCCTCCTCCTCCTCCTCCTTGTGAGGATTCTGTCCTCTGGCGAGTGCGCGGCCCTCCCCCGGAGGTGTGGCGCGCCGCGGGCGCCGTGCTGCCGGACCACGTCTGCTGGAGCCGTGCGGGGCAGGCGGGCGTAAAGAGCGGCGGGCGGCGCGCGCACTCACCGCGGGCCTCAGGGTTCTAGGCCCCCCGGTGGGGGTCGGAGCAGGTGGGGTCGGTGTCTCGCGCCGCATCGCCGATGCAGCGAGGGTGCGGCTCGATGTGCGGCCCGAGTTTCTTTCCGCGCCGGCGTCGCCGAGGCGTCGCTGACGTCGGCGAGGTGTCGCCGGTGCCTCGGCGATGCGGCGCGCGATCCTCCGACCCCACTGGCTCCGACCCCATCCAGGAGGCCTCTGAGGGTGCAGCGACGGGGGAGAACAGGCTCAGGGGGGAATAACGGCGACGGGCGAGGGGGGGAAGCGGGAAGGAGAGGGCCCTCTCAGAAGGCGGCGGGGCTTCTCAGAAGCCCCAGGGCCTCCTGAGGCACTCTCTGTGTCTTCGGGGAAGGCTCAGAAAAACTTCTCCGAAGGCCAGGGGACTTCCGAGCCTTCTGAGAAGGCCTTGTCCTTCTCACTTCCCCTCCTGGTCTCGCCGCCGAGAATAGGCTCAGGGCGGTCAAAGTTCCGGGGCGCAAGGTTTTCGGGCGTTTTTGTCGGTTGTCGGCGGTGTCCCAGCCTCGGGATGCCTTCCAGCGGCTGCGCCTCGCCGAGAGCACTCTGGGGGTGCCTGGATCGTCCCGAACGGCCGCCCGAGAGCCGATGTATATATAAATATATATGTGTATATATACACACATATATCTATAACATTGTATATATATAAATGTATATGTATATTTATAAATGTATGTATGTCTGTATGTATGTATGTATGTATGTATGTATGTATGTATGTATGTATGTATGTATGTATGCATGCATGCATGCATGCATGCATGTATGTATGTATGTATGTATGTATGTACGTATGTATGTATGTATGTATGTATGTATGTATGTATGTATGTACGTATGTATGTATATATATATATATATATGTGGACCGAAAACCACCAGGGGATGGGCTCAGGGTGGCATGCATCGACCCCTGATCGCCCACTGTTCGTCGGCATAGGGGTCCGCGAGCCCCACCCCGCCCAGGGAGGGTGCGGATCCGCTGTCGGGCTGCCCGTCGCCGATACCGTCGGCGATGCCTCGCCACTCCCAGGCCGGTGTTCCCCCCTCCCTGCGCCAAGCCCCTCCCCGAGCCCATCCCCAGGAAGGTGCGGACTCGCTCTCGGGGGCCTACCGCCGATACCATCGGTGATGCCTCGCCACTTCCAGGCCGGTGTTCCCCCTCCCCGAGCCACTCCCCCCCTATTGTGTGTTTTTTTTGGCTGGGCCGGCCCCAGCAAACGTCCGGCTGCGATCTGGCCCGGGGGCCAGCTGCTACCCGGCCCGGGGGTCTCGTCCCGATGTTTTTTTTTTGGTTGTTGTTGTTTGTCTGTTTTTTTTGTTCCAATCCTGGCTGCTATCTGACCCGGAGGCCATCAGAAGTGGATCCGGTTGGAAAACTGCCCCTTGGGGGAAAGGGGTCGGAAGATTTATTGGGCCGTGGATGCGAACAATCTCATCGGAGGATGTCTGGGACGTCGAGTTGCTTAATGAGCGTGGGGGAGTAGGCGGGTGAGAATAGGTTACCTTTCGCGGCAAGCGGGGGGTTGGATCTCGCTCGCCAGCGAGGTCGATGCGCGCGGGGCACGGAGGGGTGGGGCGGGTTGTCGGACGGAGTGGCATGAAGGGAGGCGCTGGTTGAACTACTCGCAGTGCCCTCTTGTCTGTCCCTCCCTGGAACCCCTTTTTCTCTCCTTTGCCGGATCTTCGCCATCCCATCCGAGCCGTCTCCCTCTCTTGCAAGTTTTTCCTATTGCATGGCGTCGCGTTGTGGATCGAACGGTCTGCGCAACGTCATCGAATCCGCTTCTCGGGCCTCTCAGGGATCACTGATCAGAGGAGCCCTGCATTTTTGCTAATGATGACCACGCAGACGGCGATATCGTCGCCGTCATCTTCATCCTCTCTTCCGTCTCGTACTCCTTTTTCCCTCCTCCCTTCTTATTCCTTCCTTCCTTCTTCCTCTTCCCTCTTCCCTCTTCCCCTCTTCCTATTTCCTTTTCCCTCCCTTTTCTCTCTTTTCTCTCCCTCTACTTCGGTCTTCCCTCCTCTTTCCTCCTTCTGCCGTCCTTTCTCCGTCCCTCCCCCCTTCTCTCTTTTCTCTATTTGGTCCTCTTCCGTGCTTCTTTCCCCCCCTTTTTGCTTTTCCAGATCGCATTCCCCCTCTCATCTTCTAGCACCCGCACAACCTTCCAGACTTTCTGTGCCCCTCGCCTTTCAACCCACCCCTTCTCGTCGTCGTCGTCGTCGTCGTCGTCGTCGACCTCCTCGCTCCTCCTCCTCCTCCTCCTCCTCCTCCTCCTCCTCGTCCTCCTCCTCCTCCTCGTCCTCGTCGTCCTCCTCCTCCTCCTCCTCTTCACCTTCTCCCTCCCAGCTTCCTCCCTCCCTCCCTCCCCCCCTCCACAATGACACAATGTGAATACTACTCTCCTCTCTCCCCTGATGACGTCTGCAAGATATCTGGCCTCCCTCCGCGTTTCGTTTTTTAAAGAGGATTCTTGGGAACTGGGTTTTCGTTTGTTGAATTGTCATTTCAGAAGAATAATTATTGTTGATCCCCCCCGTCCGGTGCACATTGTTTTTTTCGATTGAAGTGCCCTTCCTGGGGCTCGCACCCTGTTTTGTATCAGGGAAAGTCTTGAGGGTCAAACTGTGTCGTTGGCCCCCGGTTTAAAACAACAACGGCTCCCGCCTGAGACTTCCTCACAATTTAGCCAGGACCCCCGCTCCCGCCCGAGACTTCCTCGCGTTTTATTCAGGAATCGCGCTCTCGCTTGGGACTTCCTTAGAATTTATTCTCCCGGCGCTCTGGAGTCGCGCTCTCGCTGGAGACTTGCTTACAATTTGCTGAAGAATAGCGCCCTTGCGTTGGAATTTCCTGTAATTTACTCGAGCGCCGCGCTGCCGACACCCAGGCACCCAGGAGTCGCGCTCACGCTTAGGACTCCCTCACAGGTAACATAAGAATCGGGATCTCGCTGCCCTTCGTGGCCCCGTTGCAGCCCTTCGTGGCCCCCTCGCTTTGTTTCGTGGCCCCGTTGCAGCCCTTCGTGGCCCACTCGCTGCCCTTCGTGGCCCCGTTGCAGCCCCTCGTGGCCTCCTCGCTGCCCTTCGTGGCCCCGTTGCAGTCCTTCGTGGCCCCCTCGCTTTGTTTCGTGGCCCCGTTGCAGCCCTTCGTGGCACACTCGCTGCCCTTCGTGGCCCCGTCGCAGCCCTTCGTGGCCCCGTTGCAGCCCTTCGTGGCCCCCTCGCTTTGTTTCGTGGCCCCGTTGCAGCCCTTCGTGGCCCGCCCCATATATGTATGCCCTTCGTGGCCCCGCTCGTTCGCGCCCGTGGTGGCCCCATATGCATCTGTCCTACGTGGCCCAGTTGCTACCCTCAGTGGCCCCATCGTTGCCTTCTGTGGCCCCGCATTATCTGCCCTTCGTGGCCCCCGCTCGTTCGCGCTCTTCGTGGCCCCATACGCATTCCCTTAGTGTACCCGCTGTTGCCCTTCGTGGCCTACTTGGTGTCCTCGTGGCCCTGCTGTCGTTCTCTTTCGCTTTCGCTTTCGCTCGTCGTCGTCGTCGCCGTCGTCGTCGTCGTCGCCGTCGTCTTCGACGTCGTCGTCGTCGTCGTCGTCGTTGTGGTCGGTCCCCTGTCCGTTCCTCTTTGGGTCGGGTCGACGGTCCGCGGCCGCCCCGCCGATCAGCGCTGCCGCGCTCCCGACACCCAGGCACCCAGGATTCGCGCCCGTTGTGGCCCCATGTGCATGCCCTTCGTGGCCCCGCTGTCCCCGTTTGTGGCCCCCTCACTGTCCTACGTGGCCCAGTTGCTACCCTCAATGGCCCCATCGTTGCCTTCTGTGGCCCCGCATTATCTGCCCTTCGTGGCCCCCGCTCGTTCGCGCTCTTCGTGGCCCCATACGCATTCCCTTCGTGTCCCTGCTGTCGCCCTTCGTGGCCTACTTCGTGTCCTTCGTGGCCCCGCTGTCGTTCTCTCTCGCTCTCGCTTTCGCTCGTCGTCGCCGTCGCCGTCGTCTTCGACGTCGTCGACGTCGTCGTCATTGTCGTCGTCGTCGTCGTCATCGTCGGTGTC
>CAUYUJ010018522.1:0-57500 GCA_963575745.1 Prorocentrum cordatum | reverse complement strand
GGTTTTTCAACATTTATGTTACATAAGCTCGCGCGAGCTACTTTTTCTTGTTCTTACATCATCAAATTTCAACATCCCTTGCAAAAAAAAGTAAAGTGGACATTCGCGCGCGCAAGACCAACAAAAAACACGACGATCTCCGGAACTTGCCCCAAAAATGTGACCAACTCCGCTCTCTCTGTCTCTCTCTCTGTCTGCTCTCTGTCTCTCTCTCTGTCTGTCTGTGTCATGTATTGTATGTCACAATTGCAGGATGCTGGGCACACGCGCGCCCCGAATAAGTGACCAAGTTCTGTGTGTGTACCCCACGCCAGTGTAGTAGCCACGGTCGTCCGCACGCCACGAAGTGAAGTGTCCCAACGTCATAGGGCGGGAAGCTGGGTTTGGGTGGTCGCGAAGAGTCGTTTTGATATTTGGTAGAGCTTGTAATGCCCCCCCACGAATTGGGGGTATTGCCTGGTGTCGTATGAAAACCCAGGCACTGGGGAGAACACTGAGCGTTCGGGTAAAAATTGATTGTTGTTGTTTGTTGTTGTTGTTGTTGCAACTTTTTTCTTCTTAGAATAATTCTTGTTGGACCCCTGGCACGCCCGCCCCCGCCGCGCCTAGGCCGCAGCTACATTTCATCATTTTCGTGAGGAAGTCTCGTAGGCACACCGATGTGTCCTATCCGGTTGTTTTGTTGTAATCCGCTTTCCCTTGTAAAAACACTATAAAATGACATTTCTTGTTCTAATATAATCAAATTTCAAGAATCCCTTGCAAAAAATAAGGTAAAGTGGACATTCGCGCTCGCAAGACGAAATCCTTCCAAAACCTTAGGTTTCGTAGCGATTTTAACATAAAAACATCAAAAACCCAATGGTTTTTTAAGAAAAATTGTCAAAATGTCCTTCCGCGCGCGCTGTCCGAATCCCACAAAACCAATGGTTTTTCAACATTTATGTTACATGAGCTCGCGCGAGCTACTTTTTCTTGTTCTAACATAATCAATTTTCAATAATCCCTTGCAAAAAATAAGGTAAAGTGGACATTCGCGCGCGCAAGACGAAATCCTTCCAGAACCTTAGGTTTCGTAACGATTTCAACATAAAAACATCAAAAACCCAATGGTTTTTTCAAAAAAAATGTCCAAATTTCATCCTGCGCGCGCTGTCCGACTCCCACAAAATCAATGGTTTTTCAACATTTGTGTTACATGAGCTCGCGCGAGCTACTTTTTCTTGTTCTTTACATAATCAATTTCAAACATCCCTTGCCAAAAACAAAGGTAAAGTGGACATCGCGCGCGCAAGCCAACAAAAACAGCGACGATCCCCTTCAGAACTTTCTCCAAAATGTGCCCATCTGCTCTCTCTGTCTCTCTCTCTGTCTGCTCTCTGTCTCTCTCTCTGTCTGTCTGTGTCATGTATTGTATGTCACAATTGCAGGATGCGGGGCACACGCGCGCCCCGAATAAGTGACCAAGTTCTGTGGGTGTGTACCCCACGCCAGTGTAGTAGCCACGGTCGTCCGCACGCCACGAAGTGAAGTGTCCCAACGTCATAGGGCGGGAAGCTGGGTTTGGGTGGTCGCGAAGAGTCGTTTTGATATTTGGTAGAGCTTGAACTGCCCCCCCACGAAGTGGGGGTATTGTCTCGCGTCGCATGAAAACCCTGGCACTGGTGAGAACACTGAGCGTTCGGGTAAAATGATTGTTGTTGTTGTTGTTGTTGTTGTTGTTGTTGTTGTTGTTGTTGTTGTTGTTGTTGTTGTTGTTGTTGTTGTTGTTGTTGTTGTTATTATTTTTGTGTTGTTTAGTATTATATATATATATAGAGAGAGGCTGCTCCCGCCGAAGCGCTGGCCTCATTATGGGGCCTCCGCTCGTTCCGAATCGTGCTCCTGCTGCAGCGCTGGCCTCATTGCCGCGCTTCCGCTCGTTGCGAATCGTGCTCCCGTTGCAGCGGTGGCCTGATTTCCGCGCTTCCGCTTGTCTGGATTCGCGCTCCTGCTGCAGTGCGGGTGTCATTATTTCCAGTGCCATGCCACGGCATGGTTGTCGGTCCTTCCAAGCACGCCCCAACATCTAGAAAATAACCTCCCGAAAAAACCATCAGAAGTGATTACACGTTCGGTGTCGATTCGTTGATTTTGTGGTCCGCAGAAGCCCCGTCGCCATCCCGTCACGGGATTCCCGTGCCATGTCATGCTATGTACGCGTTGATATTCAACACCATGCTATTCCATGTCATGCTACGCCATGCTACGACATCCGATTGTGCTAATAACGCCATGGCATGGGATGGGAGGGAGGGGCAGGACGTCCGATGTCACGCGAGCGCACCTGGCTTGTCCCCCCTCATCCCTCCCGCCTCGCTCCTCGCTTCCTTCGCTCCTCGCTCCGCCCCCCTCCCCACTCCCCCCCCTTCCCCTGCCCCCCCCCCGCGCGCTCCCTCTACCCCCCCTCTCCCTCCCAGTGCGCCTGCCGCTCCGGGCCCCCGCGTGGGCCCCCCCGCGCCCCCCGCGCCGCTCCCCCCGCACCGGCCCTCGGTGGTGCGGCCCGCGCCCGCGCCTGCTGCGCGCTCCACGCCCGCGGCTCCTCGGGCGCGCGCGCGCGCGGCGCGCTGGGCCGCCGCCCCGCGCGGGGCTCGGGAGCTTGAGCCCCGGGGGTCCATGCAAACCCAGACCCCCCTCGCGCTGTGAAGAAGTCGCGACGGGAGGTTTTTCCCTATTTTCGGAGTCTGGGGGCCCTTGCTGGCCCTCGGGACCGTCAACAAGCGAGGCAGGATGAGAAACCTGTTCTGGGGAAGGGGTCCAGAACTCTGGGGGTCGTCGTTGTGGGAGGATCACTACGTCGGGGGTCTTGGAACGGGGGTCAGCCAGGGCGCGGGATCTTGCAGGATCCTGCAGAGCTGCAGTGACCCAGGTCAACATACAGGATCCTGCAGGAACCTGCAGGATCCCGACCGACCCAAGGTTTGCAAGGACCCGGGCCAGTAGAGGCCCGATTGGCCGTCTCGGCTTGCTTCGCGCCTCGGCTTTTGCCCCCGGGGCGCAGCAAGCGCTCCTTTTTCCTGCTGCGGTGGCAGTCGGTGTGGCGCGCAGTGCTGGTTGCAGGTTGCGAGGGGCGGGGCAAGCATCGTGTCGGCGTGTGCGCAGCTGGAAACTCACCACCCGCCAAACCACCCCAACCCAACCCGAAGGCTCAGATTTACCCTCGATTTCTAGTGGGGGGGGGGTCCGGGAACATCGAAAAAACACATATGGAGCCCATGCCCCCCCCAACCCGAAATTCGGGTCTTCGGGTTGGGTTGGGGTGGTCTGGTAGGTAGTCAGAAGCAACCAGGCCGCCGAGAGAGAAGCTTCAAGCGCGACGGCCCGCTCCGTTGGAGCGCGCCCCCGCCCCGCGCTCGCTGCGGGCGGGCGCGCAGGGGGGGCTGCGCGCCTGCCGCGGGGGGGGTGGGGGGGGGGGGCGGCAGCTCTGGCGCAAGGGCAAAGGGGGAGCGGCAAAAATCAGAGGCCAGCAACATATGTACACGTACGCGGTTAGCTTCCCCTGGAGGGCATTTGAACGAGGACGTTCGTGCACTCAAGATCGCGGAGGGCGTACATGTACATATGTCGTTGCTCGCTCAAAAAAGCACACTCCTCCTGCGGAGGGCCCCAGCTAGAACCAGAGGGTCTGGACGCCCGAAATGGGTACGGAAAGAATGGGCACGATGCCCAACAGCAGTTCGCTGCTCATCTGGAGCAGAAATCGCTGTCCGCGCCGCCGCGGCCTGTGTCCATCTGAGACAGGAGGCCTCCTGCCCAACAGCGGCCGCCGTTGGTTCGGGCATTGTACCCATTTTTTCCGTGCCCATGTCGGGCGTCCAAAGAGGGCGCAAGACGGCACGCGCAGTGTCACGGCCGAGGGGGCGGCGGCGGGGCAGAGCCGCGCGCGTCGGTGCGCCGAGCGGGCGTCGGCCTCTTCTGTTGCGGAGCACCGTGGGCAGCTCGCGCGGCGCCCCCGCGGCCCGGCACGACCGGGCCCAGATGTCTGCGGCGGTCTGGCGCCGCCGGGGGCTTCGGAGTGCGACGTCGTCGTCGTCGTCGTCGTCGTCGTCGTCGTCGTCGTCGTCGTCGTCGTCGCGAGTTATTATTGAGCAGACTTTCCTGCGTGTCTGGGCCTTCCGGATCGGCAGCCTCATCAGGAGTGGGTTCTTGCATTTTGCGCCTGCCAGCCTTATTTTGGCCGCGTCCGATGCCCAGACGCACCGCGCCTCCAGTTTAGCGTCTTGGGAGTCTTAAGGGAGCTGGTATCCCGGTCAATCTTGGTGAACGGCGGCAGTGATGCCGCGTGCGTCTGTTTGGCTGCAAGGGAAGGATGATGTTGACCTGTTCGTCGTGCTAGAGAGTCGCGCAGTTCATCGCGCTGAAGTTGTGGCGCGCGGTGCCGTTGACCGCCGTCGTCGCAGGACAAGATGTGCTGCAGTGTTTTGTTTGTCGGTAGTGTGGGCGACTTGTGCGCGAGGTGCCGTTGACTGCCGTCGTCGCAGGACAAGATGTGCTGCAGTGTTTTGTTTGTCGGTAGTGTGGGCGACTTGTGGCTCGCTGGATGGGGGCAGAGGGCGGGGGCAGCTGGCTGCTGCGCGGCCTTGCGCGGTCGAGCCCTAAACGCAACGGTGGTGGTGCTGGTGGTCGCGGCAGGCACGGTTAAGGTTCGGAGTCTTCTTGGCGGAATTTACCCACTCAGGAACACTGGCTTCTGGCTGAAGCACCTGCGCCGCGAAAGGTTTAAAGGTTTTAAAACTCATTGCGGGTCGTCGCCGTCGTCGTCGTCGTCGTCGTCGTCGTCGTCGTCGTCGTCGTCGCTGGTGCCTTGTGCTTTTTTTCCCCTGCCGGGGTGGACTGGGGAGAGGAAGCGCGCGCAGGGCTAGAAGATGATGGTCGCCGCGGGATGTCGATCGGATTTGTCGCCGCGGTGGCCTAGTCGTCGGATGCACGCGTCCGCCAACATCGACGACGGCGGCGTGGCAATGGAAACGCTAGAGGCAAGGGGGCTACATAGCTGACCCGTAGACCGACCGACACATCAGGCGACCGCTGCAGAAGCCTTGCTGGTTTCCTAGCCGTTTTCCGGTGCCCGGGCTCGCAGGGAACCCGTGATTGTAAACGCTGCGTTCAGTAGCGAGGGTTGGGTCGGGGGCAAGGGTGCCGCGGGAGGCGCCAACGATCCGTGCGCCCCCGGTCATTATTTAATCGTTTCGCTCATTCCGCCAGCCCTCGAGCGCTCTATGGGGCCTCTTTGAAGCCTCTTGAGGGCTTCTTTGGGGCCTCCTAGGGGCCTCTTGGGGGCCTCTTGTTGGGGGTCTCTTGGGGCTCCTTGGCGGCGTCTTGGGGCCCTCTTGGGCCTCTTGGGGGGCTCTTGGTGGCCTCTTGGGGCGGGGCAGGCGAGTGCACCCCCCTCGGAGGCCACAATCCTCGTGAGGGGTGTCGAACAAAAAGGCTCTCGGAACCATCTCTGAGTAGACCTTCCCGGGACCTTCCCGGGACCTTCCCGGGACCTTCCCGGGACCTTCCCGGGACCTTCCCGGGACCTTCCCGGGACCTTCCTGGGACCTTCCCGGGACTTTCCCGGGACCTTCCCGGGCTGCGGTCGGGGTACTTTTCGCCGGGGGACCCCCAGGGACCGCCCCGCGCGCGCGAAGCAGAAGAGTTGTGAACCAGTTACCGGAGATCTTAGCACGCATTTGGCCCGTTGGGCAGGCGAATTTTCAAGTGGGGGGGGCCGCGGGGGATTGTGCCGTAGGGTGAGCAGTGCAGGGCCGTCTCCATGAGCGGAGTGTTGGTGCCGTGCCGCCCTCGACCGGCGCCCGCCCAGGTAGCAGCTGTGGGGGGCAGGACAAGCGAAGCTGGGCGTCAAGTTCTCCGCCCGGCCAGGGAACTAACGTTAGGGCCGGCCGCTGCTCAGCGTCCGAACAGACACCGGCGTGGCCTGGGCATGGACGTGCACGTGACTGCACCCCTCGTGGTGGCCGTGTTGCTGCCTCAGCAGCCCCCACGCCTGTTCGCCTCAGCGCCCGCGCACTGGCACATGCAGTAGGCTGGCGCCCAGGTCTGGCGCTGCGCCATTGAGTGCCGAGCGCTTCGGCTGTCTAGGTACTCAGCGGCCGGTCGGGTTTCGCACGGTGGGCCTGGCCCATCTGTTGGTGTCGACGCGGTTTCTTGGGCCTCCCTCCTCGCGTCCCATCCGTCGGAGGGGGAGCGACGAATTTATCTGCCTGCTTCGGCGTGCGCTTTGACGGTGGGGGCGCGCCTGGCGCGCAGTTTTGGCCAAAGTGCGCGACCGCGGCTCAGGGGGGTGCGTCTTGTGTTTGCGCACGTCGGCCTGCGCGGACGCGCGCCCAGGGCATCTCCGAGTGAGGGTGGCGATGGGCTGCGACACTTCTGGCGCCTATGCTTGCCTGGCGGGGGCTGCTGCCAGCCCGCGTAAGTTCGAGACTGCCGCTCTGCGTCGGGGCGCCGACGCCCTTGGAGAGCTGTGCCCACGGTGGCCCTATCATGCAGTGGCTTGGGCCCTCTTGTGCCAGGTGTGGCTCTCGGCAGTGGCTCTGGAGTCGTTAATCAAGGCAGCCTCGCGTGGCGCTCCTTGGGCTGCCTTTTTTTGGCTTTGTCGCGTGAGACAGTCTGGCGCCAAATGGTGCGTAGGCCTCGTTACGGTCTCGCGCGCGTGGACTGTCTGGGTGGCAGCAGTCCACGTTGCAATGCTGGAGGGCGTGTGGCGTGCCTTCGCGCCGCGCGGGCGTGAATGTCGCTGCTTGGGCCCAGGGTGCCTTGGGCGCGCTGGTGGTCTACACCGCTGGCCCCTTCGAAGTGCGAGGAAGTAGGCCTCGGAGTGACCTCGTGGCCGTGTCAGCGCCCCTGGGCCCGCACCGTCGACCCGTCGTGAGGTGTTGCCTTGCCGCGTGCCCAGATGGAGGCGGTGTCTGGACCCAAAAGTAAAACGCTTTCTTGGTCGACCTGTCGGCTAAGTAGGCCGTGTCGCGGCAGTTTGTCCGCAGGGGTCGGGCGCGCAGAGGCCATCAAGTGGGCAGTGTCTACCTGTGTTTGGAACTCGACGACGCCAGACACGTCTTGCCGCTGTGGGACGTAGGCGAGGCACCGCCCGCAGCTACAACGCAGCGCTACGAGCAGCAGACCTGGCCGGAAGGTGGCATACCCATTAACTCCTGGTGGAGGTTGTGCAGGGGGGCCCATGGTTGGCGCGCTATCAGCGGGCCGGTCTAGCAGAGGATTTTTTTGGTATGTTCTCCCCACTCTGGTTTTTCTTGAACGCTATTAGAACGGTACTAGGTCGGTGCTGGAGATTATTCTCTCTCGTTGCTCGGAGGTTTAATTTTTATGTTTTTTTTTTCTCTCCCTGTTTCTCTTGTCTCCCCCCCCTCGGGTTTTCCGGGAGCTCGTGTCCGGTGCGGGTGCGTCCAGATCTTGCGTGGCCCATTTCTTGGACCTGAGTTCTTCGGTTTTTTTGGGGGGGGTTCTCGCCCCCAGTGCCTCCGATTCTTTCGTTGCGCGTTCCACGGAGGTCCCTCGGTTTGCGCAGTCTTCTCGGGTTTTCTGACCTGGTTAGTTTGCTCCCCCTCCCTCCCCCCTCCCCCCCCCCCTCCCTTCCCAGCAAGGCCGGGCAACGCCTGGTACCTAGTAAGGCCTCGCCCAGCAACGCCAACCTTACCGAAGGAGTGCGCCAAGCAGCGCCAAGTAACGCCAAACAAGGCCAAGCATCGCGAAGGATGGGCAAGTACGGTCAAGTAGCGCCCAGCGAGGCCAAGCAACGTCAAGCAGCGCTAAGCGACGCCAGGCAATGCCAAGCCAGGCCTTGTCAGGCGGAGCGTTGTCAAACGTTTCCAAGCAAGGGCAGGCCGTGCAAAGCAACGCCTGACAACCCGAAGCAACGCCAACCACTGCCGAGCAACGCCGCGCAAGGCCAAGCAAAACCAAGCCGTGCCAATCAAAGCCAGGGCAGGCGAAACACTGCCAATCCACGTCAAGCAGGGCCAGGCCCTGCAAAGCAACGCCTTAGGCAACACCGAGCAACGCCAAGCAAGTCAAACCAACATGAAGTAATGCCAAGCAGCGCCAGGCAACGCCAGCCAGGAGAGGCAAAGTAGCGCCGAGCAACGCCGAGCAAGGCAAAGCAAGGGCAACCCAGTGGAGGCAAGGCCAAGCCTTGTCAAGCAATACCAAGCAGGATGTGCTGCAAAGCAGTGCCAAGCAAGGCAGGACCACGCGCAGCACAGCAAGGCAGTTCCAAGCAGCGCTGCTCACTCAGGAAGCGTTCCTCAGGTTGATTTTTTCAAAATTGCCGCCACGGCAGCTACAGGCCCGACGTCGCGCTGCGCGCCGCGCGCCAGGCACCGCCGGCCCACAGATCTCGCAGCATCCCGGCGCGCTCCCGGGATCGTGCGGGCGAGCCGGGGCGCGGGGGTCCCCGGTTGAGGGTCGTCTAAGTCACCGGCTCTCGCAGGGCCTCAGTGGCCTCTGTGGTGACGCAGCAAGCTCGCAGCCCCGGCCGACCCACTCTTCCCGCGACCGACCGGGCGACGGCGCCAGCCAAAGCAAGGCGCGAGGCTGGCGGGCCAGCGCGCGCAGCCAGCTGTGGCTGTGGGACAGCTTTGGGACAAGAAGGGGCGTGGGCGTGCCCTCCTTGGTTCCTTGGTGGCCCTCTTTGGCGAGGGTCGGCCCTGGCCTGCTCGAAGCTGGGCTGGTCGGTCTTTGGGTTGGACGGCGTCCAGAGGAGGACCTCTATATGCGTGCTTTCTTTTGCGCTCTCGTGTCAGGAGGCCGTGCTTGGGCACGTCTTTGGTTGGCCCTCCTGCGGGCGTGGTCCTTTCTGAATTTGCCAGCAGAGGCTGTCTATGGAGTCTTATCTTTGCCTCAGGACCAGGAGCCTCAGCGGGTCCTCCTGGCTGGACGCCCACAGGAGCTGCAGCCGGGACGGCAGGCGCTCGGGCTGGCAAGGCCGTTCCCGGTCCTCGCTCTCGGTCCCATCCCCCGGCCAGATCTTGTCGAGGCCCCCCCGCAGGGGATCCCTTCCGACGTCTAGCTGGCCAACGCTTGGCGGGCATTCTTGATGGGCGGCTGGTCGGGCGCAGTCACTCCTCATGTCGCCCCTCCTCCGTTCGAGGGCAGGCTGGCGTCATCTTTGGAGTGCCGCCAGTGCGTCCTACTCGTCGTGTCCCTGGGAGGTGCAGCCGCGCGGGGGGCTGCAGGCGCACCTTCTGGGAGGTCGGAGGCGCTGCGGTTTTGTCCTCCCAGGGAGGTGGCGGCCACGTCGACATTGTTGGCGGCTCCAGCGGGCACCAGGTACAACGAGGTGGCGCTGCTGGCGCTCCGCGCGCAAAACATGATCGACCCACGAACCCGGAAAGGAATGTAGAACTGTAACACATGGCAGCGTTTTCAAAGACACCTGATTGGGTGACGGGCAAATGCAATACTGAAGGTGTCGATCTTGATGTGCCCTGCCGAGGGCTGTGCTGTGCTGCGCCGTGCTGAATTGCGATGTGCCATGGCGCGACTGTGCTCTATAGCCTCGTGGATCGAGTCCTCCTTTGCATCAGAGTCCTGACCGTTTTTTTTTTTTTTTTTTTTTTTTTTTTTTTTTTTTTTTTTTTTTTTTTTTTTTTTTTTTTTTTTTTTTTTTTTTTTTTTTTTTTTTTTTTTTTTTTTTTTTTTTTTTTTTTTTTTTTTTTTTTTTTTTTTTTTGTTTTTTTTCCCCCCCCCCCCCTCCCCCAGGTCCAGTCCCAGTCCCTGGCCGAGTCCGCAGCGAAAGGGGCCGCTGCACCTGGCTCCCTCCGGCTGGCCCCCCGGCTGGGCTGCCGACGCCCGCGGTCGCCTTAGGCGGCCCGACGGGCCCGCCGGCCACCGCGCGGCCTTCGCGCCGCCAGCCGCCGCCGCCCGCCGCCCGCCCGGCCGAGCCGCTCTGCGTGCCTCGGCCTCCGGAGGCTTCCGGCGGCGTCCGGAAGCCGCGGAAGCGCTCGTGACCCTGGCCCGGCCAGCTCCCCTCCGTGCCCGGGCAAGGCCGCCCGCGAAGGTCGCCAGAGCTGCCCCAGCCCGGCGGCCCGCGGCCGCAGCGCCCGCCGGCCCTGCCCGCCTGCCGTGCGAGCGCCTGCCTGCCCAATCCTAGCCCTGTAACCCACGACGTCGGGTCCCAGCTTCGCGTCCAGCATCGCGCTGAGCAGCACGACTGCCTGTTGCCACTGCCCCCTCTCCTTGCCCGCGCTGATCCCAACATTGTAGCTGATGACGCTTGGCGCCACCTTCGCCTCCCACATCGCGCTGAGCAGCGAGAGAGCCCGCTGCCACTGCTCGCCCTTCGTGCACGCGCTGATCCCGGAGCTGTAGCTGATGACACTTGGCTCCACCTTCGCCTCCCGCATCTCGCTGAGCAGTGGGAGAGCCTGCTGCCGCTGTCTGCCGTTCGTACACGCTCTGACTCATGGGCTGATCCCTGCGTTGTAGCTGATGACACTTGGCTCCGACCTCACTCCCCGCATCTCGCAGAACAGCGATAGAGCCCGCTGCCACTACTCGCCCTTCGTGCACGCGCTGATCCCGGAGCTGTCGCTGATGACATTCGGCTCCGATCTCACTTCCCGCATCCCGCTGAGCCCGCTGTTACTGCTCGTCTTTCGCGCACGCGCTGATCCCAGAGCTATAGCTGATGGCCTCTGGCTCCACCTTCGCCTCCCGCATCTCGCTGAGCAGCGAGAGAGCCCGCTGCCACTGCTCGCCGTTCGTGCACGCGCTGATCCCAGAGCTGTAGCTGAGGACACTTGGCTCCACCTTCGCCTCCCGCATCTCGCTGAGCAGCGGGAGAGTCTGTTGCCACTGCTCGCCGTTCGTGCACGCTCTCCTCCCAGGGCTGATCCCAGAGTTGTGGCTGCTCGCGGGCGCTGGATGGGGTGTCCGTCGCTCTCCCTGGGCAAGCTGGATGGGCCTTCGAGTGGCCCGTCCCTGCCACGTACGGGCAGCGAGGTGCTGGAACGATGGCGCTCCCTGAGGGCGCGTGCACTCACATGTGCTCGCGCCTCAGGCGGCCGGGCAAGGCCCTCGAGGGTTTGGTCGACGCGCACATTCCAGCGAGACTCGCTGCGTCCTCCAGAAGGCGGGGAAGAGAGGAGGAGACAGTCCTCTTCTATCGCCGTGTCTGTCTTTCGTTACCACTCCGCCCCGCAGCCTCTGAATGTCTAGGGCTCTGTCTGTCTGCCTGACTATCATTTTGTTAAGGTTTTTTTGTTTCAATCATCCTGGTGACCCAAAAATGACTCTGCACGCGTGCCCACCATTGCTACGGTGGCTCAAGAGAGGCGCAGTGGCTCAAGGTCAAGACCGCGCGCGCGCGCGTGCGTGCGCGCGCGCGGAAGTAAAGTTTTACTTCCGCGCGCGCGCGGGGGGGGCTGGGCCTGCGCGCGATGGCGCCCTCGCCCGGGCCCGCGGGCAGGAGCTTGCACGCCGACCTGCCGCGCAGCCGCTCGGGGGGAGCAGAGGCGGCGCAGCAGGAGGGGAGGCGACGCGCAGGCGGAGCCAGCAGCACGGCCGCGCCAGAGGCCGAGGACGGGCCAGAAAGAGCCGCCAAACTGACCGGGCGCTCGCGCAGGGCGGGGGCGGCGGGCCGGCCCGCGGCGCCCGCCGGGATGGCCCCGCTGCCGGGGCGACGCCCCGCCATGCAGGCCGACAGAGGCAGAGGCTGCACAGGGAGGGCGGCCACCGCTTTTGAAGGGAGGCTGGGCGCACGGCAGAGGGCGACGCCGAGCAGGGCCAGAGGCAGAGCGACAGAGGAGGAAGAGGAGGAAGAGGAGGAAAAGGCGGCAGAGGCGGAGGAGGAGGAGGCGGCAGCGGCAAAGGAGAAGCACCGCCGCCGCCGCGACGGCGCCCCGCAACGCCGCCACCACAACGGCAACCGCCAGCACCACCGCGACGGCGACCAGCAGCACCAGCAGCAGCACCACCGCCAAGACGAAGACGAGCACAAGCGACAGCACCGCAACCAGCGGCGGGGCAGCGACGGCGAGCACCAGCAACAGCAGCACCAGCACCAGCACCAGCACCAGCAACACGACTACGACAGCCCTGGCGCCACGACGCGACGGCCCGCCCCTGGCAGACATGACCCCCCTGGGGGTGGACACCGCCAGGGTCTAACCAGGAAGACCCGGTCCACGAAGGGTCTGGGGACCTTTCTGGGGGTTTCCTGGACAAGCGGCGTGGGGCCGCCGTCGCTGCCCGACCCGGGTCCGCCGCCTGGCCTCTGGGACGCTGGTGCGGCGAGGGCCCCCGAGGCGACCACTCAAAAGCCAGGCGCGGCAGCCAGAGCAGCAACCGCGACGCTCGGCGCCAGCACCGGGCGACGCACCCGACGAGGCCGAGGAGGAAGAGGCGAGAGAGCAGCACGAGGAGGCAAAGGAGGCGCAACGCGACCACGAGGCGCCGCAAGGGGCAGGCGCGAACGAGAGGGCGCCGCGCCGGGCGGCCTACGCTCGCCGGGTCCTTCGCCGCGGCCGCCGGCGAGCCACGCGGCGGCTGGCGGCCAGTGCCCTCGAGGCCGCGTGCGCCGAGCACGACGCGCTCGTGGAGCAGGCGGCGGCTTTCGAGCGTCGGCGCGCTTGCCTGGCCGCGAGGTTCGACGCGAGGCGGGCGCAAAGCGAGCTCCGGAAGGCACTCGCCGCAGCCAGGGGCGCGGCGACACGCGACGAGGAGCGGCAGCGACAGCACCAGAGCCCGCCTGCACAGCAGCAGCCGCGTGAGGAGGCACAGGAGGGCGGCAGGAGAAGGCAGGCGAGGGCCGCCGCGACCAGGAGGCCAAGCCAGGACAGCCAGCGCCCCATGAAGGGGATGGGTACTCTCAGCTCCGGCGCCCGCACCGGCGACAGGACGCTGACCGTGAGATGGCGCGGGCGGGTGTCGGCGAGGGCGCGCCGCTCGTGACCAGAGCGCACTTTCGCCACGGGCGCTGCGAGAGCAGGCAGCACCGCAGCGACCAGAGCGACAGCAGCCAGCACCCAACTGCGGCCACAGGCGGAGGAAAACTACGACGGCGCCCGCCACGGCGCCCACCACGACGGCGACCAAGACAGCAACGAGCAGCACCACGACAGCGACCAGCAGCACCAGCAGCACCAGCTGCACCGCCACAGCCACGACGGCGAAAAACAACGGCAGCAGTACCACCGCCACGACAGCCATGCACGCATGACAAGAAGTTGCGAAATCGACCGGGCCAGCTGCTGTGCTACATCCCGCCTTGCTTTACACGGCAGGCCCCGCTCGCAACTACGACCCGCGGCATTACCAGCCCCACCAGCTACACCACGACGGCGACCACACCAGCACCGCGCCAACCGGCACCACGGCGACGACAACGACCAGCACCACAGCACGCAGCCAACGACCAGCGCCACTGCACGCGCACACAGCGACCAGCACCACAGCGGCAGCACACAGCACCACAGCGACCAGCACCATAGCGACCAGCACCAGCGACAAGCACCACAGCACGCACCCAACAACCAGCACAACAACGAAGACAACGACCGCGGCCAGCAGCAGCACCACGAGCAACACAGCGGCGGCGACCAGCAGCCCCAAGAGCAGCAAGCACAGCCAGCAACACCACAACGACCACTGAGGGAAAGACCACGCGACCAGCAACACCACGCCAGCAGCACACAGTACCGAGACCAGCACCACGGCGGCGATATCGACCAGCACCACAGCAACGACCAACACCACAGCGACCAGCGCGACAGCGACCAACACAGCAGCAGCAGCAGCAGCAACAGCAGCAGCAGCAGCGGCGGCAGCAGCAGCAGCAACAGCAGCAGCAGCAGCAGCAGCAGCAGCAGCAGCAGCAGCAGCACACAGCACCACAACGACCAGCACCACAGCGACCAACACCAACGACCAGCAACACAGCACGCACCAAACGACCAGCGCCACAGCACGCAGCCAGCGACCAGCACCACAGTGACGATCAGCACCACCACAGCACCACAGCACGCAGCCAACGACTGCGGACGGCAGCCCCCTGGCAGCAGCAGCAGCAGCAAAAGCAGCAGCAAAAGCAGCAGCAGCCCCGGCAGCCAGCAGGGCCCTCCGCCACCCCAGACGGCCATTCCAGCCGTCTGGCCGCCTGCCCTCCAGCCCCTTCCGAGGGAGGAGGCTGGCGTCAGCTGCAGCCCGTGCCCCCCAGGGGAAGAGCCCCATTCCCACGGTAGGACTCCCCTGGGGCCAGTTCCCCATCGGGGTTCGCGCGGCTCCGCTGCGGTCCCCGGTGGCGCCCCGGCTTGTGCAGCAAGCCCACAGGAGCAACGCGACAACATGCTCGACCACAAAAGGCGGCACGACTCCCAACAGTGGCGCCGCGAGCAGCAGCACAACGACGACGACAAGCAGCAACATCAGCAGCAACACCACCACCACGACAACCATCACCAGCGGCAGCGTCGCCACTGCGACCAGTTGCAGCGGCACCACCACGACGACCAGCAGCAGCAACAGCAGCAGCAGCAGCAGCAGCAGCAGCACTACCACCACCACCACTGCCACCACGACCAGCAGCAGCAGCAGCAGCAGCAGCAGCAGCAGCAGCAGCAGCAGCAGCAGCAGCAGCAGCAGCAGCAGCAGCAGCAGCAGGGCAACCACCACAACGGCCAGCACCACAGCGACCAACACCAACGACCAGCAACACAGTATGCACCAAACGACCAGCGCCACAGCACGCACCCAACGACCAGCACCACAGTGACGACCAGCACCACCACAGCACCACAGCACGCAGACAACGACTGCGGATGGCAGCTCCCTGGCAGCAGCAGCAGCAAAAGCAGCAGAAAAAGCAGCAGCAGTGGCAGCCAGCAGGGCCCCCCGCCGCCCCAGACGGCCATTCCAGCCGTCTGGCCGCCAGCCCTCCAGCCCCTTCCGAGGGAGGGGGCTGGCGTCAGCTGCAGCCTGTGCCCCCCAGGGGAAGAGCCCCATTCCCACGGTAGGACTCCCCTGGGGCCAGTTCCCCATCGGGGTTCGCGCGGCTCCGCTGCGGCCCCCGGTGGCGCCCCGGCTTGTGCAGCAAGCCCACAGGAGCAACGCGACAACATGCTCGACCACAAGAGGCGGTACGACTCCCAACAGGGGCGCCGCGAGCAGCAGCACAACGACGACGACAAGCAGCAACATCAGCAGCAACACCACCACCACGACAACCATCACCAGCGGCAGCGTCGCCACTGCGACCAGCTGCAGCGGCACCACCACGACGACCAGCAGCAGCAGCAGCAGCAGCAGCAGCAGCAGCAGCAGCAGCAGCAGCAGCAGCAGCAGCAGGGCAACCACCACAACGACACCCTGCGACACCGACCAGCAGAAACACCAACGCCACCGCAAACACAGCGACCAGCAGCAGCACCGCGACAGCGACCGACAGCGCCGCCACCAGCACCAGCGCCAGCACAAGCACCGCCACCACCACGACAGGAGCAGTGCGCACTGGCGAGGAGTCCGCGGGAGGCGCTCTACGGCTACCGCGGACAACGGGTCGGCGAAGCCAGCCACCCAGGCCCCCCCGGGCCAGCCGACGAGCCGCCGGGCACGCCGGAACGCAGATCGGGAGAGTCTGCCCCGGTACCAGCGCTCGCGGAGACGCCGCCGCACATGCTGTCGGCGCCGGAAGGGTTTGCCACGCCAGACTCGCGAGCGGGCGCGCGGTCGGCCTCACCACCGCCACCACCACCGCAGCTGAACCACTTCGCCAGCATTTTCGGCGCCTGGCCGGCAGCGCCCCCTGAACCAGAGGGAAGGCGGCGGGACTTCTCGGGCCTCTCCCTGCCGCCAGCAGGGCGCGAGGCGGCCGAGGAGCAGCGACAGCCACCGCAGCAACAGCAGGGGCCAGACCGGCCAGACAGGGAGGAATGCGCCATCTGCCAGACGCCGCTCGAAGGGGACACCGTGACGTGGCCAGCTTGCGGCCATGTCCCCCACCGCTTCCACGCAGCGTGCGCAGCGAGGCATCGGCCGACACGGGCGGGCCTGGCCCACTTGCACCACACAGGTGACGCATCCCGTGCCGAAAGGTCGCCATGCCCCCTTTGCAACAGCCCGTGGGGGGACTCGCCGGGTGGCGTGGCGGCGCTCGCGGGCTTCGTGGGGTCCCTGAACGCTTCTGGAGACTACCCCACCCGAGGGTGCAGGTGCTCACGCTGCCGAGCCGCGGCCGGCCCGCCAAGTGAGGAGGAGGCGGGCCCTTACGCAGGAGGGCCCCTTGAGCAGCCAGGAGGGCCCGCGCCGCACGCCATCGCAGTCTGCCCGCGACATTTCCAAACCCTGCGGTGGCGGCACTCTCGCGGGCCCAGTGGGCTGGCGGGCAGCTGGGAATGCCGCGCCTGCGACGTGGCCCCCCTGGGTAGCGACGTCTCGCCGCCGCAGGGCGCGAGACCGCCGCGCTGCCCCTGCGGACGGCCAGGGCCAATCGAGTGGGTCGCCAGGGCCGCCAGGGCCACAGGAGGGTCGTGGAGATGGCACGGGGCCTGGCTCTGCGAGGGCTGCGCCGCCACGCCGCTTCCGGAGCCAGTGGTCGCCGCCCCTCCGTCGCCGCCCGCGACAACAGCAGACGCAGGAGACCCTCGACTGGCGCGCCCCGAACAGGCGCCCACCGCCGCAGAGCAACGGCAGCCTGGCCGCTTCGCCGGATGGCCTCCCCTGGCGGGCCCACTACGAGAACGAACCAACTCACGCGTGTACGTGCCCTTGCTATTAGCAGCGGCGGGGCTGCTTGACCAGCAGGAGGCGGCGGGATGGAGCACGCACCCGCTCACGCACGACTGGTGGCAGCCGACAGTGGAGGCCTTGCAGCAAGCGGACCCCGTGCCAGCCGAGACCTTCGCCCAAGGGCTGGAGTTCGCAGGGGCCAGCCCAGGGGCGATATATGCCGTGATCGCCGCTGGGGGCGGAGCACGCCCTGGACACGTGCACCTGCCGCCTGTGGTCAGAGCGCTGGCGGACAGCGCTGGCTACATCCACAACCTCGCCCAGGACCTCTTGCTCGAGCTCTTCGGGGGGGTCGTGCTGGCGCGGGGGGTCGACCGGCGCGCAGACGAGCTCCGCGACCCGGCCAGGTGGGCCGCAGCCGCGCCGCGCCCGCCGAGGCCGCCACCAGCGGCGCCAGCAGGACCTCAGCCCAGCGACGACGCCAGCGGAGGGGGCCCAGGAGAAGGCAGAGGCCGAGGAGGCAGAGGAGGAAGAGGCGCCAGAGGAAGCAGAGGGCGAGGCGCTAGAGGGGGCCGAAGAGGAAGAGGCACCAGAGGAGGGGGAGGAGGGGGAGGAGGCAGCTCGAGCAGCAGCACCGCCAGCGAGAGCGAGGAGGACACTGAGGACAGCGCCTCCAGCAACTCTGGCCCCGCGCTGCCCGCGCCGCTGGCCCAGCCCCGCCGAGACGGGGGCGCGGGACGAGCTGCTCCTCCCCGGGCGCCCCTGGGGCGCCGCCCCGCCCACGCCCGCGCTCGCTTGACGGCGGCAGAGCGGGAAGCGCTGGACGCGACAGACGCAGCATCTATGCTCCGGGCCCGCGTGCCAACCCTCCAACGGGCGCCAGCGTTCGCGCGGGGGCCGTTCCGCAACGCCTTGCGCAAAGCTTTGGAGTTGATCCGAGAGGGCGAAGCAGACGAGACAGGAGCAGCGAGAGGGTGGAAGCTGTTCCTCCTGCTCCCACGACTGCTCTTGAGGAGAGAGGCGGGGCAGCAAAGGATCCCCAAGGAGCAACTCCTGGAGAGGTTCACCCGCTTCGAGGCTGGAGACTGGGCGCAGCTTCTGACAGAAGCACAGCCGGGCCCGCCGCGCAGGCCGCCCGAGCGAGACGCGAACGGGCAGAGCAGGGCGCCCGAGGCACGACGGGGCCGGGCGCCAGACGAAGACGAGGAGCTCCGCAGCCGCTGCGAGAGGGCCCGCGAGCTGATCCGCCTCGGCGAGGTCTCGGCGGCGCGGCAAGCGCTGACAGCGAGCGCGGTGGCACCAGGCACACAGGCCACTCTGGACGAACTCCGGGACCCGGCACGCCGCCTGCAGCAGCCGAGAGAGCAGCTCAGCGAGCGAGCCGCCCGCGCGCCGCCGCAATGCCTCGCCAGCCTGGAACCAGACCGCCTCCTCACGAACGTGCGCAGGAGTCGCCGGGGCGCTGCGCCGGGCCCCTCAGGGATGACGGGAGAACACTTGCAGACCCTGCTGGACGACGAGCACTGCTGCGACCTCCTGCACCACGCTGCCACGCTCCTTGCGAGGGCGGAAATCCCTGGCCCCGTGGCAGAGGCCCTCCGGCTCGGCCGCCTCACGGCGCTGCGCAAGAGCAACGGGAGGGTGCGAGGCATCGTGACTGGCGACGTCTTCAGGCGGCTGGTAGCCCGCACGCTGGCGCAGCAAGTGGGCGAAGAGGTCGAGCAGGCGACTGCCCCCTTCCAGTTCGCACTCTCGACCCGAGCAGGCACGGAATGCGTGGCGCACCTCGTGCAGACTCTCACCCAGGGTGACCCGGCTGCCACGGTGGTTTCCATAGACGGAATCGGGGCATTCGACCTCATGTCCAGAAACTCGATGCTCGAAGGATTAGCAAACCTGGGCAGGGGTAGCGCACTGCTTCCCTTCTGCCGCCTCTTCTACGGGGAAAGATCGCAGTACTGGTGGCACGACGACGCGGGACAAGGGCACGCGATCGACCAGGCGGAAGGAGGAGAGCAAGGAGACCCGCTCATGCCAGCCCTGTTTGCCTTGGGACAACACCCCGCCCTGCAACAGGTCCAAGGCATACTCCGGCCCGGGGAGCGCATCTTCGCCTTCCTTGACGACGTGTACTTGGTCACCACGCCAGACAGAGCGAGGTTCCTCTTCAACGCCGTGCGGGACGCCCTCCAAGCGCACTGCGGCATCAGCGTGAACATGGGGAAGACGCGAGTCTGGAACAGGGGAGGGCAGGAGCCACTTGGCATCCGAGAGCTGGGCTCAGCAGCAGACCGGGTGTGGGTAGGAGGAGCAGACACCCCGCCGGAAGCCCAGGGCTTGGTCGTTCTGGGGGCCCCGATAGGCCACGGAGCTTTCGTCGCCCAACACCTGGAGGCCATCCTGGAAGAACACCGCCGCTTGCTCGCGAGGATACCACACGTCGGGGACCTGCAATCCTCGTGGCTCCTGCTCAGCATGTGCGCCAACCCCCGGGCCAACTTCTTCCTGAGGGCGCTGGCTCCCGAGGACACGGCCGCCTTCGCCGCGGCGCACGACGACAACCTGGCCAACGCGCTCGCCGACTTGCTGGAACTCCCGCAAGAAGCTGTCGCAGAAGGCACGTCAGCGCGCCAACGCTGCCAACTGCCGCTTTGCATGGGGGGGCTCGGCCTGCGAAGCGCGTCCAGGACGGCGCCGGCGGCCTGGTGGGCTTCCTGGGCAGACTGCGCGCAGATGCTCCGCGAACGCTGCCCCGAGCTCACAAACCAGATCTGCGCTGCGCTGAGCGAGCTGGACCGGGGCCCGCTGCCGGCCGCTCCCGGGTGCTTGCAACAAGCCAGCAGGGCAAAGGAGCACCTATCGGCGCACGGCTTCGCCGCGCCCAACTGGCACGACCTTGCGCAGGGCGCCCGGCCACCGCCGACGCACGAACGGGAGCACGGCGAATGGGCGCACGGCTGGCAGTTCTGGGCCGCCAGAGTCTTGGAGAACACAGCCCGACAGCAGCTCCTCAACGCCTCCACGCCACCGGACCGCGCCCTCCTCCGGTCACAGAGCGGGCCGTGCGCGGGACGAGCCTTCACCGCGCTGCCCACGACGGGGGACTTCCACATCCCGCCGGCAGAATTCAGAGTCCTGCTCCTCAGGCGCTTGCGATTTGATTTACCCTTCGCAGCGAGCGCTTGCAGATGCAGAGGCAGACTGGACGCCAGAGGTGACCACAGAGCGGCGTGCCCAAGGGCAGGGGTACTCAAGAAGAGATCCATCCCATTGGAGAAAGCGGCTGCACGTATCTGCCGCGAGGCCGGGGGCCGAGTCGCAGAGAATCAGCTCCTGCGAGACCTTAACGTGGACGGCGTCGACCCCCGCGACGGGCGCAAGATCGAGGTCATCGCGAACGGCCTGCCGCTCTGGGGAGGAGCGCAGCTGGCGATTGACGCGACCCTGGTGTCGCCAGTCCGCACCGACGGCACCGCGCAGCCCAGAGCCGCGGACGAGGACGGAGTCCAGCTCGCGGTCGCGCGGGGCCGGAAGGAAGCGACCTACCCCGAGCTCATCGGGTCAAGGAGATGCCGATTGGTTGTGCTGGGCTTGGAAGTCGGCGGCAGGTGGTCCGAGGAGGCCCTGACATTCGTCCGGCTGCTCGCCAGGACCAGAGCCCGCAGCGCGCCGCAGCGACTCCGAGCGTCGGCGCGGGCGGCGTACCTACACCGCTGGACAGGCTTGGCTGCGGTCGCGGCCCAGAGGGCGTTCGCGGCCACGCTGCTGGAGTTGCCGCCGCACACCCTGGCCGTCGACGGGGACGAGCCGCACCTCGCCGACCTCCTGGCGGACGCCCGCTACACGGAGACGCCGGCCCCTAGCCGACTGCCGCCGTGTTTCTGATGCGGTGGAACGGGCGCGGCCCCACCCCGGGGGCCCGCCCGCCGGCGCAGCAGGAAGACCAGCAGAACCACTACAACCACTACCACAACTGCGACAACAAGCAGCGGCAGCAGCTGCAGCATAACCGCCACCACCGCGCCTACGACCAGCAGCGCCACCACCGCCAGCAAGGCGACCAGCACCACCACCACCACGACGGCGACCAGGGGCAGCACGGCGACCAGCAGCACCACGACAACAACTACCACTACAGCGACAACAAGCAGCAGCAGCAGCAGCAGCAGCAGCAGCACCACCACCACCACCACAACCACTACGACTACCACCAGCAGCGCCACCACAACTTGCACGGCGACCAGCACCACCACCACGACGGCGACCAGGGGCAGCACGGCGACCAACAGAAACACGACAACTACTACCACAACTGCGACAACAAGCAACAGCAGCAGCAGCACCACCACCGCCACCACCACCACGACGGCGACAAGGGGCAGCACGGCGACCAGCAGAACCACGACAACTACTACCACAACTGCGACAACACGCAGCAGCAGCAGCGGCAGCAGCAGAACCACCACCACAACTACCACGACTACGACCAGCAACGCCACACCCGCCAGCACGGCGACCAGCACCACCATCACCACCACCACCACCACCACCACCACGGCGACCAGGAGCAGCACGGCGACCAGCAGCACCACGACAACCAATACAACTACAGCGACAACAACAAGCAGCAGCAGCAGCACCACCACCACCACCACCACAACCACTACGACTACGACCAGCAACGCCCCCACCACCAGCACGGCGACCAGCACCACCACCACCACGACGCCGACCAGGGGCAGCACGGCGACCAGCAGCACCACGACGGCCACTACAACCACAGCGACAACAACAAGCAGGACCACCAGCAGCAGCAACACCACCACCACCACCACAACCATCACGACTACGACCAGCAACGCCACCACCACCAGCACGGCGACCAGCACCACCACCACCACCACGACGGCGACCAGGGGCAGCACGGCGACCAGCAGAACCACGACAACTACCACCACAACTGCAACAACAAGCAGCAGCAGCGGCAGCAGCAGAGCCACCACCACCACCACTACGACTACGACCAGCAGCGCCACCACCACCAGCACGGCGACCAGCACCACCACCACCACCAAGACGGCGACCAGGGGCAGCACAACTGCGACAAGCAGCAGCAGCCGCAGCACCACCACCACCACGCCTACAAACAGCAGAGCCACCACCACCAGCACGGCGACCAGCACCACCACCACCACGATGGCGACCAGGAGCAGCAGAGCGACCAGCAGAACCACGACAAGTACTACCACAACTGCGACAACAAGCAGCAGCAGCGGCAACAGCAGAACCACCACCGCAACCACTACGACTACGACCAGCAGCGCAGCGACAACAAGCAGCAGCAGCAGCAGCAGCAGCCACCACCACCACCACCACCACCACAACCACCACAACCACTACGACTACGACCAGCAGCGCCACCACCACCAGCACGGCGACCAGCACCACCACCACGACGGCGACCAGGAGCAGCACGGCGACCAGCAGAACCACGACAACTACTACCACAACTGCGACAACAAACAGCAGCAGCAGCAGCAGCAGCAGCAGCAGCAGCAGCAGCAGCGCAGCAGCAGCACCACCACCCACCACCACCACCACCACCACCACCACCACACCACTACGACTACGACCAGCAGCGCCACACTCACCAGCTCGGCGACCAGCAGCAGCAGCAGCACCACCACCACCACCACCACCACTACGGCGACCAGGAGCAGCACGGCGACCAGCAGCACCACGACAACCACTACAACTACGGCGACAACAGCAAGCAGCAGCAGCAGCAGCAGCACCACCACCACCACCACCACCACCACCACTACGACTACGACCAGCAGCGCCACACTCACCAGCTCGGCGACCAGCAGCAGCAGCACACCACCACCACCACCACTACGGCGACCAGGAGCAGCACGGCGACCAGCAGCACCACGACAACCACTACAACTACAGCGACAACAGCAAGCAGCAGCAGCAGCAGCCACAGCAGCAGCAGCAGCAGCACCACCACCACCACCACAACCACTACGACTACGATCAGCAAAGCCCCCACCACCAGTACGGCGACCAGCACCACCACCACCACGACGGCGACCAGGGCAGCACGGCGCCCAGCAGCACCACGACAACCACTACAAAACAGCGCCACAACAAGCGCAGCAGCCCCCAGACCACCCCCACTACGACTAGACAGCAACGCTGCCCCCCCAGCACGGCGACCAGAGCCACCCCCACACCCCCGCCCATGACGGCGACCAGGGGCAGCACGGCGACCAGCAGAACCACGACAACCACTACCACTACGGCGACAACAAGCGGCAGCACCCGCATCAGCAGCAGCAGCAGCAGCAGCAACAGCAGCATAACCACCACCACCACCACCACCACTACGACTACAACCGGCAGCGCCACCACCATCAGCACGGATACCACTACCACCACCACCACGACGGCGACCAGGGGCAGCACAGCGACCAGCAGCACCACGACAACCACTACCACAACAGCGACAACAAGCAGCAGCAGCAGCAGCAGCAGCAGCAGCAGCAGCAGCAGCAGCAGCAGCAGCAGCACCACCACCACAACCACTGCGACTACGACCAGCAGCGCCACACCCACCAGCACGGCGACCAGCAGCAGCAGCACCACCACCACCACCACGGCGACCAGGAGCAGCACGGCGGGGCCCGCGCGGACGCCGGCGCGGCAGGGGGCGACGGCGGCCGGCGGCGGCTGGCGGCGGCGGGCCGGCGGCAGCGGCTGGGCCCGCGACGGAGGCCGCGGAGGCCGAGGAGGCGGAGGAGGAGGCGGGCGCTGGGGCGAGGAGGCGGAGGGCGGCAGCGCGGGGGCCCCGCCGCCCTTTGGCTAGGAGGGGCTCGGGGAGGCACGCCAGAGCGGGCCCCGAGTGAGGGTGGGGCTAGAACGCCCGCGACTCTCGGGGCGGCCGGGGGGGCCCCGCAGCGCAGCCGCGCCAGGAGCGAGACGAGGCGCCGCGGCCGGCGGAGCCCCGCTGCGAGGGGGCGGAGGCGGAGGCGGCGGGCTGCGGCTGGCTGGGGCCCGCCAGGGGCCGGCCGAGGCGCGAGGGGGGCGGCGCGCTGGCCGGCGGAGGCGGGGGGCGCCGAGGTGGGGCCGGGCTCGGCCGCCCGCCGGCCGGCGGGGCGGACGGGGGCGGCGGCGGCGGCGGGGGGCGGCGGGCCTGAGGCCTAGGCCGACGGCGGCGGGCGGCGGGCCACTGCAGGGGCCCCGCGCGGCGGCCTCGGCTTGGCGTGAGCCCGCGCAAGGAGGAGAGAGAAAACAAAAAATGCGACGATGGAGAGGCCCACTATGCCCCCGTCTCCCCTCCAGCGCTTCCCTCGGCTCCAACGATCTTGCGCGATCGCTCGCCCTGGTAGTAGAAGCGCCCTGGTCCAGCGGGCCAGCGAGGCGCTGGAGGGCGCGGAGGGTGACCGTTGCGGGTCCGCCCGAGGCTATCTCGCACGGGACGGCGCGCGGGGTTCTCGGGGACGCCGACTCAAGGATGTCACCGATGTGGCTGGGGCTCCTGTCGCGCGCCGACGTGGGCCTGGCCCAGGGCGGAGAAGGGGCATCATATTTCTGCCGGTTACACGGGCGCGTGGAGGCCCTCATAAAGACAAGCTCCAGGCTTGTCCTTGCGGCTCGCCACCACTTTAACCTCGATGGGGGGAACGCCACGGTGGCCTGGGAGGAAACTTCCATCGGGAGTCCGCCCCCCTGCAGCACACCTTCCAAGCCAGGGGCTGTCTTGCCCCCCTCCTGCTTGCAGGTCCAAATCTGCGCGGTTGGCGCTCCCTCCCAGGCCCTGTTGTCTCGTGTTTTGTTTAGGCTTGCTTAAACAGGGGTATTCACCCACAGCAGTGCAACGGTTGCTCCCCTGTCTTCCTCCTCTTCCTTCCCTCCCGCAGCTGTTTCAGCTAGCTTGTGCCTTTTGCGGGAGGGGCCCCTGGCCCCTAATGTCATCGTGAAAGGGGTGGGGAGGTTCCCACCCCGCGAGCTTCTTGCTGCTCGCCGCGGCCGAGCTGGGAGCCCTGCCTCCGGGAGGGCGCACGGCTCCCGTGGCTGGAGCGGCCATTGGGGCTGCCGTTGGGATGGTGGGGACCGTGGACTTCGCCCCCGCCGACGACCCCGCCCCAGAGCAGGTAGAGGAGGATGTCTGCATGGAGCCTGAGGGCTACATCGCGCCTCCCCTTGCTGGGCACATCCCCGCGGCCTCGCCCGTGGAAGACTTTCCTCCCGCGCCTTCCTCGTCGGAGTCCCCGGCTGGAGGAGGGGGGGGGGGGCAATCGGACGGAGGGGGGTGCTTCAGATGATCATTCCTGGAGTATCCAGCGGACCCTCTGCCAGCTGAACGCGCATCTTTCAGCCTGGGCGCCCCGCCGAGCCCCGGAGGCCTACGGCCGGCGCCGGCATCCTCGGGCACCTGGTGAACCCCCTGGAGAAGATCCGTTCCCGGGATGGCCGAACCACCTCCTGGACGGCCTCTTGCAAGGAGGGGCCTGGTTCGGGCAGATGATGTTCGGGAGCGCCCGCTGGAAGGGGTCCCCCCATTGGCTCCAGTACCTCCTGGTCTTCTTCTACCTCCTCTCCGCCCTGGTGGCCTTGGACCTCCTCATCCTCCTGGCCTATGCCCTGGCCCTACTCTCACGGGGCAAGGGCCCTCTGCGCAGGAACGAACACCCGCACCCCTTGAAGGACTCGAGGCTGGTGTGGGGAGGGCCCGCCTCGGGCGGGACCACGCCCAACAAGTTCTTTCAGGACTGGATCCGGGCCCGCGGGAGGCACTCCAGCCGCCGCCCGCATGAGCTGCTTGCCATCATTGAGGAGGGAATGGTTCGGATGCAGCGGAAACCGGGCTCCACGCTGCCCGCGACGCGGAAGGGAGGGCAGGTGTACCTCTACGGTGCCGTGCTGCACTGTGCGGATCCCTCCCTCCGTCAGCGGCTGGAGAACGCTCGGGAGCGCGCCATCTACCTGGCGCGGGAGTGGGAAGCGGAGATCCCCCCAGACATTGTGGCGGTCAGCTACCACTACACCGGCGTGGAGGAGGGGCTCGTCCTGAACCTGGAGGAGGCTCTGCCCTATCAAGGCTTCCTCCTGGGCCTCGCCTGCCTCCTCGGCCGCGCCCTCGGGGGCGCCCACCGACTCCTCTGCTTCATGTCCCGAGCCATCGGGATAGACCTGCTGAGGGCGTGGTGCTGTCGCGAGAGGAGAACGGCAGCCGGAGCGGGGAGGCCCCGGGATTGCCAGCTCGAGTCGGAGAGCGAGGGGCCCACCATCGGGACGTGTGGTGGGGACCGCTTGGGCTGGAAGCACCCTGGGCACCCTCGGCCTCCGCGCCCCGTGCCCGGAGCCCCCGGACGAAGTGTCCACCCTCCTCCTGGTCGAGGACGAACCCCAGTCGGACATCACTGGATGGGAGCTGCTGAGCGGGCGCGTTTGGGCCCCCCTATGCGCCCGGCATAAGCGCATGTACCGGCTTGCCCGCCAGCACCTCCTCTGCGCCTTCGCGGGCCCCCTCCCGTGCGACGAGATCGGGACCCTGCAGGTGGATGGGAGGCTCTTCTGCGCCTTCCATGCGGCGCAGTCCGCCGGCCCCCCCCCAGGGGCGGCCGGGAGAGGGACTGCCGGCCTCCTCGAAGGACCCCCCTCCGGGCCCTCTATCCCCGCTGCCTCCCATCCTCCACCCGCGCGATGCGGTTGGCCGCTTCTTCCTGGGCCACATTCGCCGCGAGGAGGAAGCCCATCGGGGGTGTGGGAAACACCCTTCGGCCGAGCACTATCTTGTCTTCCGGGGGGAGGGGGAGGAGCCGCCAGCAGGCCACCCCCCGGGTGAGGCAGTGGTCCACCTCGCCGCCCTCGGCCTTCGCTACTCCGTCCCGATCGGTCAGATCCGTCACCCGGGACAGGCCCTCCCTCCCCCCCTCCCTGGAGGGATCCCTGCCTGGTTCGTCGAAGTGATTAATTTAACCAGAATGGAGCGCCCTGACAGAGGAAGGGAAGACCCCCTCCGGAGGGGCAGGCGGGGTCCAGGAGGTGGTCTTGCTGCTGAACTCCCGGGAGCTGGACCGATGGCGCCATCGGAGTGCCCGGCGTATGGACGAGGAGTCCGGCCAAGCCTCGGGTGGGGAAGAGTACCCCCCACGGGGGAGGAACACCCGCCGGGGAAGCTCACCGCGCCCTCCGGCTCGCGAGGGAGGGGCCCCCTCCACAGGCGCCTCCCGCGACCCGTCGGGGGAGCCCTCGGCGGTGGTCTGGCTCCTCGAGGCCCTCCTCTCCGCCATCCAGGACGGCGTTGGAGTGGAGGCCGCACTTGAGGCGGCCCAGGATTACTACGGCGAGGACCCGGACACCTGCCTGGCGTTGGTCACGCCGTGCGCGGAGGAGTTGGAGGCGACCGCCCTCCGCAACCCCGCCTCACTGGAGCGGGAGGAGCAGGCCGCCCTCGGCAAGCTCTTGCGGTACGTCCGCGAGAAGCGCCTGCTCCAGAAGGGGCAGGAGGGGCCTACCCCAGCAGGGAGACCCCTCCCGCCCTCACCGGCGCAGGCCCTCCAACCTCCGGGCGTCATGGAGGGGATCTTCACCAGCCTCCCCGAGGGGGAATGCCGCGACACGCGCCCCGCGCCGTCCGGTGGCCCGAACCCCCTCCCGCCCGCTGCGCAGTGGGATGCCATTCACGGGATCGCCCCACCGAGGGGCACCACAGGACGCGCCGGGGCAGGGGGGGAAGGGCAGGCGGGGATTCTCACTGACCCGAACACCCGCCTCTTGGTTCAGCACCTCAACCTCTCCCAGCGCATGGAGGCCGACGACTCCAAGAACGTGGAGGGCTCCCTGGGCTACCTCGAGAAGACGGAGTGCCGGCTGGCGGTCTACACCGCCCAGGGGTTCAACGCCTTCTACGTCGCCCTTTGCCCGGGCCTCGTCGGAAGGGAGCTGTGCGACGCAGCCCGGAGGGGAGGAGACGGGCGCTGGGTGATCATGCGCGAGGGAGGCTGCCCCATCCTGGTCGTGAACCGGATTGCCTACGCCATCGCGGGGGGCTTCTGGGGGGCCGCGACCTGGAACGGATGGCCAAGTGGTCCCTGGGAGCATCGGACTTCCCGCGGACCACTCGGGAGGAGTTCGAACGGTTCATCCCGCACTCGGACCCCGCCCACATGGAGAAGCGTCCCGCCTGGACCAAGATCCTCGCCGTCTGGACCGACCAGGCCCACCGGGGCATCACCACCTTCTGCCTGTTCTACGGCCAAGACCACGAGAGGGAGAGGCGGGACGCCTTAAGGAGGCTGGTGCAGCTCAACCTCGATGACCCCAACCAGTGGACGGAGGGGGACCTCTTCGCGATCTGGGAGGAGCTCCACTGGGACTGGTGGGACGGCATCCGACTGATCGTCCAGCGGGCCCTCCGCGACCTCAGAAACCATAACCCACCGAGGAGGAGTGAATTCAGGCTCCACCTCCTGGAGGGGCCGGGAGGCCAGCCGCGATTCCAGATGCCCTTCTCCTTCCAGCTGGACCACCCCAACGGGTTCTTTCGGGCCCGGGTGGTGTCCCGTAAGTTTTGGGAGCAACGGTCCGCCCTGTCTGCCCTCTCGCGGACGAGCAGAGCGAAGGTGCCACCCCCGCCCCCGGCGGGACGCGCCGGCCAGGACGACAACCGGCAGTGCCCCATCGGCGCGGCCCTGGAGGCGGAGGAGCATAAGGCGGCCCTGGCGGGTATCCCTAAGAACCCGCAGGGCAAGAGGATTTGCATCCCCTTCAACTGCCACAGCACGTGCTGGCGGGGGAGCGGCTGCCGGGACGCCCACCAGAAGATCAACGATCTGAAGGGCCTCCCCATGGAGACCAGGTTGCTCTTCTTCCGCTTCGGAGGGTTCCACAAGCTCCCCCTCGTGACGCCCGCGGCGGTGGATGCCCGCATGGCTGCGCTCCGGAGGGGATCGAAGCCCCGCCCGAGGACCCGCGGCGGGCAGAACGCCAACCGGGGCACGGAGACACCCCCGGGGGACCCCCCCACCACGGGGAGGGGGGAGCCCAAGCAGAGCGCCACACAGGCGCCCGCCCCGGGGGTGCTGGCGTGCATCACCTGCCCGCGCCGCACGGCTTGGGGCACGCTCGACTTCGGCCAGCACCTCCACCCCACGGGGCCCTATGCCGATCGCATGCGGGAGAAGCTGGGGCTGCAGGAAGGCGAACCGGAGGGAGGGCAGTGCATGCTCCTGAGCACCGCCGCCTCCTCGCTGTGGCGGCAGCACGGCACCCCCCCTCATCAGGAGGAAGTGCACGCCCTGGCCACCCGCTACCGGGCGGGCGGCCGGCGATGCGCCGCCGGCCTCCAGTTCGCCCCTGGACGACGCACTCCGGGCGGGGGCCGCCGTCCCGCACTCGGGAAGAGACTACCGAGAGTTCCCTTTACTGGGAGGCCCCGCCCTCACCAGTGTCGACCTCCACGTGTGCGCGCTCCAGGACTCCTACCTCCGCGAGACGCGGATTCCCAGCCGCGCGGGCGGCGACCCCCCCGACGCCTGGCTGTTCCTCAACCAGGGGCACGCCCTCGCACTGGGGCCCACGCCGGAGGCCTTCACCTGGATCCGCTACCGGGACGTGTGGCCCCGCCCGCGCCAAGCGGAGGCGCCCCCGGCCCCAGATGCCGTCGGCGAGATTCCCCACCCACCCAAACCCGCAGGGGGGGGGTAAAGGGCCTTCGGGCCCTCAACTCCAGAGGGAGGAAGGCGGCATCGGCGGGGCATCGCCCGGAGCCGCCACGGACGCCCCAAGCGGCGAGACCTGGGGGAAGGGACCAGACCCGCCACCGCGGAGGGAGACCGAGGGGAGGGGGCCCCCGGCGCACCTGGACGCGTTCAACCGAGCCACACAGGCGCTGGAGGAGGCACGGGGCCAGGACATGCTGGACCTCTTGGGGAAGGACGAGAAGCACGGCGCCCGGATCCGCACCCAATGGCACCGCTACGCCCGGAGCGTCGGAGCGGGGTGGGAGGAGGCGGAGTGGGGGAACAGGCGGAAGTACCCCCAGCGGTTGGTCGACACGTTCCTGAGTGAGATGAAGAAGGGCACGGTCTACCCTCCGCCGGACTCCACCTTCGAGAATGGAGGGAGAACGACCAAAGGGGCCCCCATTTTCGGAGAGAGGCCGAAGGGAGAGAAGGGGGGGGCCAAGTGTGAGGAGGAAGAAGAGAGGTCCCCACAGGGCGGAACGTCGGAGGGCGAGCGCGGAAAGGCCGCCAGTGGCCGGAGCAGGCAGGCCGGGGATGGGAAACCAGCCGCCGAGAGCCTTGCCCCGCGCCCCCCCACGGAGCGCCGGAGAGGCAGGGGAAGTGAGGACACCGCCGGGGCTCGCAGAGGGGAAAGCGCGAGCGGCGGGAGGGGAGGGAGCAGGGCCCCCCGGGACAGCCGCCCGAGCCGGAGGGACGCTGGGGCCTCCGAGCCCCCACGGCGGATCGAGGGGTCCCGCCGTCGCTCGCCCGTCAGCCCCCGCCGCGACCCGGGCCGAGGAGCGCGCGCCTCACGGGGCCCTCGACCGGGAGAGCACACGCGCCCCCGGAGCGCGGGGCGGCGGGCATACCCAGAGGGACCAGACCGGAGGGGAAGGGTGGAGAGTCGAGCCCCTCGTGAGCGCTCCCCGCGCCGGCGAGGAGGGTCGGGGAGCAAAGCTGGATCCCGCCCGCCGCCGGCACCGGACCGCGCGGGCGTGCGGCGCGTGTCCACCCCCAGGGGCTCCGTCCGGCAGGAAGTCTCGCTGGGCCCCCGCAGGAGGAGCCCCAGCCCCCCGAGGAAGCGGACCGGGGGGGGGGAGCCTGGGCTCCGCACGCGGGGCTCGCCACCCCCTAGGTCCCGCAGCCCAAGAAGGGCCGAGCCTCCCACGGCAGAGCCGCGTGAGCCCCGCCCTCCTGCCCAGCCGGGTGACCTCTGGCTATGCCTCGGCTGCAGGAAGGAGGTGGGGGACCGTCGGAGTCGCTGCGAGAACTGCTCCGCGCACTTCCTGACCAAGGTGGGGGCGTGGTGGTGCCTGAAGTGCCAGAGCGGCCCCTGCCACCTGGGGGGGAGGGACAGCTGCGGTAGCTGCGGCGAGCCCTGCCACAAGAGGGAGTGGCTCCTGGCCGAGGTGGAGCGGATACGGCAGATCGAGAGGGTGGGCCAGGTACACCGAGCGGAACCCCGAGGGGGACCGCGAGACCGAACCCCAGACGACCCTCACCCTGCAGGACTTCGTCCTGGGTCTCCGACGTGGGACTTCACCCCCACAGGACCGTCCCACCGGGAAGGGGAAGAGGCCCGGCGCACCCCCGAAAGGAGGACAGGGGCGTGGGCGGGGGAACGAGCCACGGGGCGGCCGAGGGAAGTCCCGAGGGAAGTCTCGCTTGGGGAAGGGGAGTGGGTCCACGTCGCGCAAGCGCTGGAAGTACTACGACAACACC
Organism: Prorocentrum cordatum; assembly: GCA_963575745.1. Lineage (NCBI taxonomy): Eukaryota > Dinophyceae > Prorocentrales > Prorocentraceae > Prorocentrum > Prorocentrum cordatum. The sequence continues at coordinate 26,322 of CAUYUJ010018522.1, read as the reverse complement.
CAGCCCCCCCCAGGGGTGTGCCGGTACTACTGGAAGAGCCGCCCCTGCAAGACGCCGGGCTGCAAGTACCGCCACCACCACCCGAGGGGCCCCCCCGCGCCGGCCCAACCGGGAGACCGCCCGCCCAAGGACGGCTCCCCAGAGCGGGGGAGGAGCGGAAGCCTGGGACGACCCCGGCCCCGGGAGCGGAGCCGGGGCGCCTCCGCGGAAAGCCGGGGGAGGGGATCACCCTCCCCAGTCCGGGCCAAGGAGGGCTACCCCTCTGCGGCTCGGGACCCACCCGGTGCGGGAGGGGAGGCGAAGCCGTGCGTAGAGGACCCCCCGAGGGTCATCGAGGAGCGGAGCGTCGGAGGCAGCCAGCGCAAGCGGATCGCCGTCATCCGGCACCACGTGGAGGCGGCAGGCGGCCAGGTGGGAGGGACCGCGCCCAAACCCCGCGTGCGGCGCGGCATGGGAGTCATGGAGGTGCCCTGTGTCCACGCGCGGGTGGCCCCCCATGCTTTATTCGTCGGGGCCAACGGGACCTCCCGTTACATCTGCTGCCACCTCTGCAGGATGGGGGCAGGCGCGCACCTGGTGGTAGCCAAGAAGCAGACGGAGGAGATTTGGAGGTTCCTGGTGATGCGCCTGATCTTCACCACGGAGGGGCGCAGGGCGCGGGCCAAGTTTCCAGATCCGTGGAAGACGGGACTTACGGAGGCCCCCTTGCCCCCGCCCCCAGACAGTCGCCTCGTCCGGCTGGTGATCGGAGAGGACCGAGACCCTGCCTTGGTCGCCGACCCTCGCGACCCGAGGCGGCCAGTCCAGACGAGGGAGCGTGCGGGAGCCGGCGCACTCACGCAGCGGGTATCCGCCTTCCTCGGAGGACTCTGGCCCGCGGGGCCCCAGGAGGAGGAGGACGAACCCCCGCGGAACCGCCGGGCGGTCGCACGCCGCGACCACGCCACCCTGCGCGTCCCCGAAGGCGTTCCCGGCCACCTAGACTGGGGCGACAAGACCTTCCTCGCCCTCCTCCGGGAGTACCCCGAGCGGCGTCGCCAGCTCCGCCGCCGCCGGCAGGAACCCCGCCTCCACGCGCTGCGCAAGTTTCGGGATTGGCTGCGGGAGGAGTCTGCCTCGGGGAACCCCTTTGGAGGGGAGCCAGTCCCCCTGACCCCGGGGGGGGAGGAGACGGAGGACGACCCGGCGGACTTCATCCCGGTCGGGCAGGAGGCCTCAGGATGGACGGTGGAGGGAGCCTCCGAGGCGCTCCTCGCGCCCCGCCTGGAGCGGGACACCAGCCCGCAGCTCTTGGTCGCAGTCGACACCGCCAACGGAGGCATGACGTTCCATGGGTCCGACTTCCGGGTCAAGTACCTGCGGGTAGCCCGCACCCTCGGACTCGACTTCATAAGAGGCCTCCGGGTGGACGAGGAGCCCCACCTGTTCCCGGGACTCGGGCAGGGCAGCGCCCAAGCGCGCCGGGCCTGGAACTTCCGCCTGGCGGCGAACGGGAGGGAGTACACCATCCGTTCGGCGGAGCTGCTTGGTGCCGACCTCCAGGACATGGACCTGGCCCTGGGGGTCCCAGACCAGCAGTACCTCGGGATGGACATTCTCCACTCGCAGGGGGTTATCGACCTCTGGGAGCTTGGCGCCCGGGGGCTGCCGATCGTCCAAAACGAGGCAGGCCACGTCTGCTACGCGGCGACCCTGCCTGCCCCCTCAGGGGGCCTGCCTGCTCGCCCCGGACAGTGGAAGGCCTGGCGGGACCCGACCACGGAGAGCCTGACCCTCTACCCCTTCCCCGAGGGCGGAGCCCCCTCGGGAAGGGGGGGCGCCCCCGCAGGCGCGACCGAGGTGGCGGGGGCCCCTCCCACGCGCGCTATGAACCCCCTGCATCAGGAGGCCGTGGCGCAGATGCATAGGGACCTGATGGCTATGGGCCGACCGGAGGAGGCCGCCCTCATGCTCAGGCTGATCCTTCAGGATGAGGGACCGCCCCCTGATGCGGACGCGGAGGACGGGGTCGGCGACCCCCGGACCCGCACTCGTGGGGGGCCGACCTTGGTCGTCCGGGGGGTGGAGAGGTCCCAAGCCAGGACGACGGAGGGGTGGGCGATCCGCAACTTCCAGAGGGGCGGGGAGTGGCACTCCAAGTTCTGGCACGACTTCGCGCGGAGGTGCGGGTGCAGCGACTTCGACCCCGACCGGGCCCCGGGCGTTGCCCGCGCCTTCCTGTCCCAGGTGGAGGATTACGGGTCCCTGGCGGACCAGCTGGACAACGAGGAGTGGGAGGATCTCCACACCCAGGTGCGGGACCACATCGCGGACTACCCCCCGGACCCCAGGTCGAAGCAGTACCTGTGCCGGCAGCCCGCGGAGGTGGCCCGGAGGGTCCTGCGCGACTGGCACCCCTCCGACCCCGGGATGACCCGCACGAGAACTTCGCCAAGTACTACACGGGCTTAATCAACCAGAAGCGGGAGGAGGTGGAGGAGATCCACCAGGCGGCCTATAGTGATTACTTGGCGCGTGTCGCCCCCCCCCCCCCCAGAGGGAGCCCACCGCGTGGGGGGCCCCCCAGACCTCCGGGGGAGGGGCCGCGGACCCCGGGCGGAGCGGGGAGGGCCAGGCCCAGGAGCCCCCGCCCGAACGCCCCCGACCCTCGGGGGGAGCCCCTTCCGGGGCGAGGTCCAGCACGGACGGCCCCCCTCAAGAGGGAGGAGGCCCGGCACGGGCGCGCCTGACCGAGGAGCCAGCGGAAGGCTGGGAAGCGGCCCTAGGGGATGGCCGCCCAGGACGCCCCGCCCCCCCGCCCAAAGGCGGGGGCCCGAAGCCGAGGCCTCCGGAGAGACCCGTACCCGCCCGGGAGGGGGAGAGCAGGAGGGGGCTGGGCCCGAGGGCCCGCCACATCGACCTGCTGCCAGGCGCGCGGGTGATCTACCACAGCTCGACCTACGACATTTACGTGAACGGGGTCGTGCGGGGAGCGCGGAACGACAACCCCGACTACTACGACCTGGGCGTCAAACCCTACGCCCACATCGCGCGGATCTACCTCTCCCCGCCGCCGCCGCGCGGAGAGGGGCCCCCGGAAGCGGATGCGCGCGCGACGGTGCCAGACTGCAGCGTGCGCTACAGGCCTCCCCCACCATCCCAGGCCCCCGGCGGGGGAGGAAAGGGGGAGGGAGGCCCGGCAACAGGTGCTCCCGGGAGAGGGGCGCCCAGCGGGCCCGGGGGTGCCCCCCCACCGGCGGGGCCCCCACCCCCAAAGGAGGGGGGCCACGGGGCGACAGCAGGGGGTGGCGCGCCAGCCCAGGGCGCGGGGGGCTCAGCTGTGCCGCACAAGGCCGCCCCAGCGTTCCCGGCAGCCGGGGCGCCCGCGCCGGGCAGCGGAGGGGTGATCGCGACCATGCGGGGCCCACCTTCCTCGGTCTTGGCCCTGGTGGAACGCCGCTCGGATGGGTCCCAATCCCTGGTGCACGGGGGCGAGCGGTGCGGGGAGACGTCGGCCGTGGTTACCGCCTGGGGGGCCCTGGACGAGCAGCTCGGGGTCGCCCTCGCCCCGTCCACGAACTGCAACACCGTCCCCCGCGCCTGGGAATGCCCGCGGCACCCTGCGGAGGAGACCCCTGGCCACTACCATACGGTGCAAGGGGACCTGCGGCAGTGGAGGGGCACGCCGGGCAGGGAGTGCGTCCTGGTGTCGGTAGACGACCTCCGGAGGCTGCGCTTCCCCGTCGCCAGCGACCAGCGCATGATCCGGATGGCCCTGGAGCAGGCGGAGGAAGTGGAGCGAGCCCGGGCACGTGCCCAGCCGGAGCCCCCGCCGGAAGGGGGCGGCGGGCGCCGCGCCCGCATCCGGGAAGGCGGGGGGAGCGGCAGGCGCCGACCCATTCGTCACCCGGTCCAGCCTCCGGATCACGCTCCAGAGGATAGCGGGCCCCCAGCGCGCCGAGGAGCGTCACCGGCTCCTCCGGGAGCGCCTCATCACCCTCTTGGGCGTCCTCGACACGCCCGGTGATCGGGACGCCCGGGGCTGCGCACACGAAGACCTCGTGGCCTCCCTGGAGGAGTCGTGCTCCGAGGTTCGCCTGGCGTTCCTCACGGAGTCGCGGCGCGCCCTCGCGTTCGCCTCCAGGGTCGGGCCCCCGGAGCTCACCCGCAGGCCCGAGGCCGCGAAGAAGCTACTCGAGGAGGGAGATCATGAGGGGGCCCTCTGTGCGGCCCTGGGACCCGAGGGGGTCCCGGTGCAGCTACGGGCGGAGGGGGGGCCCGACCCCGCGCGGGAGGCGGAAGAGCCTCCCCCGGAGGAGCCACCACCGGCACCCGCAGACCTCGGGAGCGCGCCGGTCGTCCCCGGCCCCGCCGGACCGGCGCAGGGAGAAGCCCAGGACGAGTCGGGGGAGTCGGGCGGGGGCGCAAGAGGAGCGTATGAGGAGGACCCCGACGAGGACCCTTACGACTGGGTGGCCAGCTGGATCCCGGAAGGGATGGCGGCGGACTGGGTGCGCACCCCCATGCTGCCGACGGGCGGCTGCACTATCAGGGCGCCCATCCCCACAAGCTGGGTGGAGCTGTGGAAGCCCGAGGTCCTGCAGGAGATAGGCCACTTTCCCCCGGAGCTGGCGGCATGGCTGGACTCCACCATTCGGGTCGGGGGGGGTGAGTGGATCCAGTTTGATGGGTGCCCGCGGAGCCTGGACACCCACCGCGCCCTCCCGCTCCGCTTGGAGGAGGGAGGCACGGAGACGGTCTATTACCACCCGAAGCACATGCTGCTGTTCTTCGTGGAGGCGCGGGAGGTCTACAGGCTGATGCACCTGGTCCAGGGCCCAGTCCCCCAGCACCTCAGGGCGCACCGGGATGAGCAAAACCTCCGAACGGGACGCCTCCCCCCCCCGCCGCTTCGGAAGACCGCGGAGCCCGTCGCCGGCGGGGAGGCGGACGGGGCCGCGGGGGGGCACCCCGCTGACGCGGAGAGAGGGGGCGGGAGACCCCTCCCAGATCAGGGCGCGGAGCCGCCTCAGGACGCACCCGCTGAGGAGGGGCGGGGAGGCGGGGGCGCGGAGCCGGGAGGGGGGGCGGGCCAGAAGGGCGAGGCCGACTCTGTCGGGGCCGCCAGCCCGGCTCAGGGCGCGGCGGAGGACGGGTCCAGGCTGGAGGGACCGGCCGAATCACCCGAGCCCCCGGAGGGCGCCCAGTCCAGGCACCCGCATTTCCAGCTGCCGGAGGAAGGGCCCCCGGAGCCCGAGCCGGCAACCCCGGCCGAGGAGCAGGGGCCCCAGGAGGCGGAGCCGGCGGCGCCGGCCGAGGAGCAGGCCCCGCCGCAGGCTCCGGAGGAGCCCGCCTCCGACGCGGTGGAGGAGCTCCAGCTCCAGATCGCCCTGGAGGCCTCTGAGAGGGAGGAGGCCGCGAGGGAAGCAGAAGAGTCACCCGACGGCCCGGCCGGTGATGCGGACGGGGAGCGCCTCGGGCGCAGCGTGCCGGGGGGAGGAAGCCCTCCGGCCCCGGGTGGAGGAAGGCGCATCCAGCCGCGCCAGAGCCTCGGGTCGGAGAGGGGCCACGAGGAGGATGGCACCTTCGAGACCCGGGAGCTATTCTGGTCGGACGCGTGGCGGCAAGCCCCGAGGGGTGGCGGCTTCCGCCACGTCCTGCAGGTCCTGGTGGAGATCCTCGTCGACGAGCAGAGGGAGGGGGCCTCCTCCTCCCCCGGTGGAGAGCGCCTGTTCCACCTGGAGGACTTCAGCCGCATGGCCCAGGCGGGACTGGGCCAGACCAACGGGCGGATCGCGGCGGAGTACCTGAAGGACACGTTCGGGGTAGGTGTTCAGACCAATACCAACCCGTCCACCGGGAGGGAGTACAGGATCCCCGAGGTCATGGAGAAGTTGCAGGAGACGAGGGAGGCAGCCATGCGGAGGAGCCTGGAAGTGACCCGGCCGGAGGCAGAAGCCCCGAGACCAGCCCAGGGCGGGGTGCCCCGCCCCCCCCGCGAGGCCGGGGAGACCGCCGCACGGGACAAGGGGGGGCCCTTACCAGCCGTGCACGGGAGGCGACCCCGGAGCCCCCGGCGGAGGCGATACTGCAGCTGGAGGAGACGGACTGAGCCGGACCCGGCCTTGTGCGGGCGTCCGGGAGGCGGGTGGCCCTCTCCTTTAATTCGCCACGGACCCTCCTCCCCCTGGAGGGGTGGCTCCGCGTTTTTGGGCCCCCCTGCGCGCACGCCAGCCGCCGAGTCATGAACGTGTTAAGCGGCTGTACAGGATGCGGGCAGGGCGGCCCCCGCGCGGCTCCGGTCACTTTCCCCTCCCCGCCCCTCGCGGCGCACTGCGCGGACATGCCCCGGTGCGCCTGGAGTGGAGCTCCCCCTAGTTGGAGCTCGGCGGTGGAGCTGGCCCGCGGTCATTTGTTTAATCGACTCGTGGGGCCCCGCCCCCTGCCTGTGAGCAGTTTGCCCACCGGAGGGTCGGCGGTGGCGCCCCTGCTTCCCCGCGCGCGTTTTCCCGCGCGCCCTGGCGCGCGGCGCCTGGTTGGACTTTGCCCTGCTCGGCCTAGCAGGGCCGTTCCCGGGGCGTGCCGGGGGCTACAGTTTCAGAACACCACCTTGGGCGGACCACTAGGGCCCACCCGTCGTTTGAGGAGGATGGAGCTGGGCCCGTCCCAGTTTCAAGGAGGGTCGGAGGCGCCGCGGTGCGGGACCCCGGGTCAGCGTGGGCGGAGAGCCTGCGGCTGTGCTCGCGGTCGTCGCCAAAACGGTGCGTCTCCCTTCCCTCCCTCCCTCTGCTAATCAACGCGAGTGAGGGTGAATAGTGTTTTGTTTAGGCTTGCCTAAACAGGGGTATTCACCCACGGCAGTGCAACGGTTGCTCCCCTGTCTTCCTCCTCTTCCTTCCCTCCCGCAGCTGTTTCAGCTAGCTTGTGCTTTTTCCACCACCCACCCCTCAACTTTAACTGTTCCCGCCCATCGAGGGATGGGCGGGCGGAGAGCCTGCGGCTGTGCTCGCGGTCGTCGCCAAAACGGTGCGTCTCCCTTCCCTCCCTCCCTCTGCTAATCAACGCGAGTGAGGGTGAATTTCTCTCTCTCTCTCTCTCTCTCTCTCTCTCTCTCTCTCTCTGCCGACGTGGGCGGACTTCTACGGCGAATACCGCCAAGAGCTGCCTGCGCCATCACCAGCAGCCCCCTTCCACCTTACCGACGACCAACTCATCCACTTCATTCGCACCCGTTCACCGCGCCGCGCGGGGGGACTCGACGGCTGGACGACCAAGGAGGCAAGGGAGTTACCCGACGACATCCTTCGCCTCTTCGCCAGCGTCTTACGTGCTATGCAACGCACTGGCACCATCCCCGAGCCCCTCCTGCACGTGCCAAACCCGTGCCTCCGAAAAGGCCGAGGGGAACTCCCGACGGACCAACGGCTTCTCTCGGTTCTTTCCGTGTGGATGTATGCGTGAGAGGCGCCGGCCTACCGTAGCCTCACGACCTGGCGGCAAGGATGGACCCATGCCACGAGCTTCGGCGCCGTTCCCAAAGCCACCATTGGGGATGTCAGCACTTCTCTCGCCCTGCGCATCGAACACGCCAGGACTTTACTCCTCCCCTTAGCTGGAGCAGACCTTGACCGACAGAAGTGCTTCGACTACCTCATCACGGACATCTGTCTAAACCTTGCGCTGCACGCGGGGTGCCCACAAGACATCGTTACTGTCCGCCGACACTTCTACAGACACCACAAACGCTACATCCGCATGAACGGAGCGTACTCCAGGGACCTGGCCAGGACAAACGGTCACCTCCAGGGCAGCTCGTGGTCCCTGGATGACATCAAGCTGCTCATGTGCGTGTGGACAAAGAGGCAGCACCGATACGTTCCTCGATCACTCAGCACTACTTTCGTTGACGACAGAAACTCCACTACCCACACCGCTCCTGAGCTGCAGAAATCTCTCGACGAAACCGCCAAGTTTGACCGATTCTCCGGTCAACGCATTCACCCTGGTAAAGTGGCTGGGTGGGCGCTCACCGATGAGCTGCACGCCGCCGTCACCCAGCTCACACTGGCGGATCGCCCCCTCCGAGTGGTCGATTCCTTCAAGCTTGTCGGGAGTTACATCAACGCCGAGGCAGCGCCGGCTCCAGCCGCGCTTAACCTCACGGCCACCGCAGACGCCCGTGTGCGGAGGGCGACTATCCGCCTGCCGCGCATTGGCAAGCTCCCGTCGCCGATGCTTTTCAAGGCGCGGCACGCCCGATCCCTGGCCGCCAGCGTCTGCACCACGGGCACCGACATCCAAGCACCATCAGGCCCAGCCAAGACTGCCTACAACCACGCCCTCAAGGCGGCTATCCGCCCCAAGGGGAACAAGTGGGTCGAGTTCTGGACTCTCATGGCCGTGTGCGTGCCGGGACACGCCCTTGAGATCGACGCCATCACGCAGCGTGAAGCATTCCTGTGCCTGCGGCGTCAGGTTAACCGCGACGTCACACTCTGCGGGCTCGCCAGAGACCTCCAACACCACGTCCAGACCCTGTTTGGTGGAGGACCCGTCGGGCGACTCGTCCAGTCGCTCCAGCAGCTCCGATGGACCTGGCCCACATTTGGCATCATGTACGAAGACTGGGGCTGCCCGATCAGCTGGCTGAATCTACCCCAAAACGCCTTCCTGCACATGCTGCGGGCCTCACAACGCAGGGCATTTCTGCGGAAGATCAAGCCACGGCGACGCGACCTTGGCTACCTCGCCTCGGTCAGACAGGGCCTTGACCCCTTCGCCAGCACGTGGCTCGCGCGAACCAAAGGAGCAGCCAAATGCACTGCCTGGCAGCTGGCGCTCCTCCTGAACTACCTGTCGGGCGGGGACCACACCCAACAGCGACGATCCCGATCCAACACGTCGGCAGACCCCAGCCCCATGTGCCGCTACTGCGACGAGGAAGAGGAAACTCAGGAGCACACTGTCCGCGACTGTAAGTGCTGGGCCCGAGAAAGATTTCCTCTCACCACCCTCATCAGTGACGGCCAGTGGGCCCGTCTTCCGCCGCACACAAGACACTGCGGGCTCTTCGACGAAGACCCAGCCCTCCTCGACCTGCAGGCCGACCTCGCGAGGGACCCGCTGCCACAGCCCATCCCGCGGCCCCCCCCTGAGGGTGATCCTGCGGCTTCAGCCCAGGACACCTACACCGCCTACCTTGACAGCGACACTGGATGGACATGGGTCTATGCTGCCACGGACGGTGCGTGCACCAACCAAGCCATCCCACTCCTAGCACGAGCGGGCTACGGCGTCTACTACGGCATCGACCACCGCATGAACTACAGTGCACGCGTTCACGGCCTACGCAGAACGCCCAGGTTGCGGAGGCCCTTGCCATCGTCCACCTTACGGCGTGTGCCGAACGGCCCGTGCACGTCTTTGTGGACAACCAGGCGGTGGTCGATGGGTTCCAAAGCATCATCGACGGACATCCAGCGCCGCAGGGCACGCACGCGGAGCTCTGGGCAATGATTCACCGATGTGTCATGGCCAAGCCCGACATGTTTCGCGTCGAAAAAGTCGCCAGCCACCTGGGAGACCTGGGCATCGACCTTGGGCTCATCGGGCCCATCGCGGAAGAGTTCAACCGTCAGGCCGACGCCCTTGCCACAGCGGCGGCACGCACGCACAACCTCCCCGACGACATCGTTGAAGCTGCCAAAACACGACATCGCCAAGCGACCGTGCTTCACGGGGTCGCTGTCGCCATCTACAAGCGCAGACACCGTACTCTGCCGCTCCCACACCGCAGGGCTGGGTTTACAGCGGCTGAACTCAGCAAAATGGAACCGAACCCCCTGCTGTCGGACCAGGCACCACCCGCGGCTGGACCAGACATCCCGCAGAACCCGGACGAGCTCTGGGCCGAGGCCCAACGGGCGATATACGACGAACAGGAGGACGACCCGTTCGGCTTCGGCTGGGGACTAGACTTCCTGGACGACGGGCCAGCCAAATCGACAACAAAAAAACCGAAAATTTAGAAACCACTATATCCAAAAAACAAACAAATGACTCCTGCTTACGCATCGATATAAACAACTCGACATCACAACAAAGACCAAGCGGGAATAATAACGAGAACAACCAAACACAGTGTTCCAGCAACAAAAGCGCCAACCTTGCCCCGTCGTGCATCCGCACGACGCCCACCTCGACTCCGCCACCGAGAGCGGCACCGCACCCACATGATGACGTCGCTCACCTCCAAGACGCCGACGAGGACTTTTATGATCCCCTCGGATTGGGTGGCAGCATAGACGACGTCCCGCCAACACCCCACGCTGCCGACGATGCCGCTTCATCGAGTCGCCACCCGGTCACGCGGCCGACCTCTGAGCCCTCGCACGGCATCATGATTGGTCCCTCCGTGCCACCAACCCCGTCCCCCCACCAGCGCCAGCCCGCGGGGGCGGCTTCAGCCCCCCAGCAGGGCACTGAGCCAGTCAGGCCGTCGCGCCCCGTCCACGCTCCTACTGTTGCAGGCTGCGAGGCTGCGGCTCCTCCGTCCTCAGGGGGCGTGGCCCCAGCGGCTTCAGCCCTGGACCGCGCGACACCCTCCAGTCGCCTCGCCACGGCGACGGCCGCCAGCGCACGGACCGCCGCACCGCGCTGGTCCACCACCTGGCCAGGCGCACCGATGACCTCGTCCCCGCCGCGAGGCCCGCGGCCGCGGGCACAGAGCAGCCGCCCCGCACCGACCGCGAAGCCGAGCTGTCCCAGTCTACGGCCGCTCTCCAGCAGAGGTGCACAGCTCTCGCCGCCGACCTTGCCGCTGCCCAAGCCCGTCAAGGCCCTTTGCTCCAGCGCCTCCACCGCGCCGGTCGTGCCTTCGCCGAGCTGCTAACACCCCCGCCCGATGGTGCTGCGCCGCCACTCACCCTCCATGCTATCCTGTCATCGCTCCGCGGCGCTCCGCCTGGAGCCCCGCGCTAATCTCCGCCATTCTGCCTGCCCGTGTGCACGCGTGGCCCCGCGTCCACGGTGTCAGGGTGTGGGGGCGGGGGGTGCCCCGCCCCTGCGCGCCGCGCTGCGGCCAAGCGCCCAACTGGCGGTCGGCCAAGCCGCCTAGCCACGTGTCCGCACGTCGCCTTTCTTGTTGGGGCCTGTCTTCGTCACCGCGGTTCTGACACGTGTCGTCATCTGCACAGGCTCTCGCTATGCCTGCTCAGACGCATGCCGCCCGGGGGAGGGGTCTGTTGCCCGCGCCTCGTATCTTAAGGGCTTGGCACCCCCACGACCCGACGCGGCTAGATGTTTGCGGCGTTGTCGTGAACCGGCATTCGCTCCCGCGGACGGACCCTGTTCCGCCTACTTTTGGTCCGCCTACTTTTCCGGTCTCTCTCTCTCTCTCTCTCGATCCCTCTCTCTCGCTCTCCTCCTCTCTCTCTCTCTCTCTCTCTCTCTCTCCCCCCCCCCCCCTCTCTCTCCTCCCACTTTCTCTCTCTCTCTCCTCTCCTCCTCTGCCTCATCTCGTCTCTCATCCTTATCCTTCGGACTCTCTCTCTCTCTCTCTCTCTCTCTCTCTCTCTCTCTCTCTTCTCTCATCTCTCTTCTCTCTCTCTCTCTCTCTCTCTCCAGTCTCGGCTCGAGAGTGCTCTGCGCTCAGACCGCAGCTACGACGCGAAGCGCCCCGCCTCGGAGTCAGACTCCCAGGCCTCGCGAGACCGGAGGGGTCCCAGCAGGACCCTACTGATTCGCGCCACCTCTCCGCACCAGAGTGCCCGCAGCAATGGCCCCCAAGAAGCCGGAGCGCCGTCACTCTTCAAAGCAGCCTCCGAGCTCCCGCCCCACGCGCCCTGCTGCTGAAGGGCCCCTCCTTCAACGCAAGCAGGACTGCATCGCAGCATTCAGGCAAGCGGGGTCTGACCGCCCCACGGCCGCCTATAACGGGCTAGCCGAACTGAGCGCGGACGAGCTCCAGGCAAAGTACGACATGCACAAGTCCAACACGAAGAAGCTTGGCAGCGCCCTTATTCGCATGTGCGCCGCCAACCAGATCAGCTACACGCTCGACCACTACCAGCGCAGCAAGCCTAAGCGCACTGGCGGTGACACATCGCACCCACCATCGGGCTCCGCACGTCTTTAGGCTGCGGACACCCAATTCATCGCCTTGGACCCTGCCTTTTGGAAGGTCCCTGTCCTTGCCGAACCCACCTCGCCTGACGACGGCAAGACGTACAAGCCCAGCACCAGCCTCCACGACTACGAGAGTGGTGAACGGCTGCTGCAACACCACCTCGAGCAGGGCAAGCGAGCCACGGGTCAGCTCGCGATTGCTGTCATGGGCCCGAAAAACGACAACTACGTCGGTACCGAGCTCGCCGTCCCCGTCCTGAAGCGCCACCCCAAGGCGCCCAAAGTGGTCCACACGCGCGTCCCCGTGATCGTGTACCAGCTGGGCACCAAGGAGGTCGCCTGCACGGAAAAGGTAGCCGTCGCCACCATCGACCCCGCCGACCACGTCTGCTGGATTCGGGCGACCATACTCGAGACCGAGGCCATTGCCACAGTCCCCTCCATGCACCAGGCCTTCGAGGACCAGTTCTCGGGAGGTGCCCCCGTGAACGGTGGTCCACGCGCCAAGGGCCATTTTCGAGGCGACTCCGCTCCACAGGACAAGGCGCGCCAAAAGCACAAGGAATCCAAGAAAGACGCTCGCCGCCAGGAGCTCGATGGCCAGCTCCAGGACACCTTCAAGGCCCTCTTCCACGGCAACTTTAAAGCCGTCACCATCCTCGAACCTTGCAAAAGCCTAGGCAGGTTTGGATCGGGCGTCGGAAAGAGGTCCCTGGCTGCCACCTTCGGCGTCAGTCTCCAAGCGGTCGACAAGGTCCTGGCGGGATCAGGGCAACTCGGTGCCACCTACGACCTCAGCAACGTAGGTGCAGTCGAGCCCACCGCCGACAAGTATCAGACCGTTTGGTTCCCTGAGGACCAGCCCATCACGATGGCAGACGCGTTCCAGAAGTCGGTGGAGTTCAAGGCCCTGGGAGTCGTCAGGCACGGCAAGTCAGGCCTGCTGGGGATCCGTGTTCCGCGGGGGTCTGACGTCGCCAAGGCCGCTGCTGTCAGCATCCGCGGCTGCGAAGCCACCCTCGCCAAGACGCGCTACCGCATCACTGGCATTGCGGCACGCCACGCCACGCTGACCCAGCTCGCCAAGACTCTCACGGGCCCGTCCGTCAAATGGGACTGTGAGGTCAACCACACCGCCTGGGACCCAGCCACTGCGGCCCAGTTTGCCCTAGTGCGCGCCCATCGGCCCCCACTCACCTATACGGTGCAGGTCGCGGGGTGCTCCATCCCGTGGAGCATCGCCGAGGCCCCGCTGGCTGAGGTGGCGCCGAAGCGGGACAACGTTACCATCGTCACGCCTCCCACCATCACAGAGCCTGCGACGCCGCCAGCCGGTGGTGGCGGCTTCAGCCCCGCCACCGGCACACTCCTCACCAAAGCGGCCCAGAGCCCCTACCTCCACGACCTCATGACTGCCACGCCCAAAGGCAAGGGCGTCGCACCGCTCCTGACCCCCAAGGAGGAGCCTTTAGCCACGCGCCACCGCTCCTCCAGCGGGAAACGTGACGCCACGCCGCCCGCAAGGCCACCCCGCGCCCCAGGCCGCAGCTCCTCTGCGCCCCCTCACGGCACGGACGGAGCCGCTGAACCGACGGCCGCCCCAGGACCAGGTGGCCACGACCCCTGGCTTGGCACGGCCGCGGCGGAAGGAGGGGGCCACAATGAAGACGCCGCTGCTGCAGCCGCCGAAGTACCAGGTGACGTCGTTGACGTCGAGATCCTCTCATCAGGCGATGAATACAGCGAGGCCTCCCACGAACTCAACACCTTCGGCGAGCGCTTCGCATCGGCCTCTAAACCGCCCGATGCTGCCACGACCCGCATCCAGCACCTGGAACAGCAGCACGAGCTACTAGCCACCACGGTGGATAACATGCAGATGCAGCTTGCGGGCGTTCTCTCCTCCCAGGCCACACTCACGGAGCACGTTTCAGGGCTGGAACGGGGGCTTGCCACCGTCGTCACCCAGCAACAGACGGCAACCGCCGACGCCGCTGCACTGCGCGGCGACATCCAGACCCTCCTCGGGCACCTCACGGGAGGCACCATCCACCTGCCACAAGCGGCCACTCTGGAAACTAAGAAGGAGGAAGCCGCAACGGCCGCCGAGCCCGCGGCAGCCTGCAGTTTGACCGACCAGCCAGGCCAGGCCACCCCAGGGACGGGGCCCCCAGGGGCCGACAAAGGCAAGGACAAGGGTCGGGCCACCCAGGAACCCTACTGAAGGTGCCTCAGAGAGCCCGCCTCAGCCCTCCGAGGAAGCGCCTTCAGAGGCACCGCTCCCCTCTTCGCGTCGTATCTCTTTCTTGTTACCTCATGTCTGTTTTGGCAGCAGCACGCGCAAGCTCTCTGGTGTAGGGACACCCGCAGTCTTGCAGGGGGCGTGATTGTAGCGATGTACATGAGCATTCAGGGGTGTATGAGGACGTGTGCTGCCACGCAGCTTTCGGCTCATCGCTCGCGCCGCCCGCCTGGCCTCGCCATCATGCGGCGCCTCGCCTGCGGCCTGGCCCTCCCCTCGCTGGCTGGAGCACACCCGTCTTCAGGCGGTGCGCCCCAGCAAGGAGGAGAGGCTTTCCTGCGACATGCGGAGCGTAGGACGTTCTTCTACCTTTACGATGACAGCATCTACAAATACGATCACAGCGCCATTTTGGACCCGATCGTGAACAGCACCGCCGCCGCTGGTCCGTGCGGCACCGGGCTGCTGGGCGCCCCCGCGAGCGCCTGGCCTGAGCAGCACCAGGGGCTCTGCCCCACGCGCTGTCCCCCTGGGACTTCGACGGCTACTACTATGCCTACGCCGAGTACCAGCACGTCTCCTACGAGCACGCCCTCGTCAACTACGACACATGCATCGCAGTCGACCGCCGATTTGGCCGCAGCTGAGCTGACTCCTGCGTCCTCCGGCCACGCCTCGCACCGCATGCAAGTTCAGCTACGAGGGCTACCATCACTCAATACGACGCCTGCGGTCGACCGTCGTACAGCATATCCTCGATGGCACCCTGTCTTCAGCTTGTCCACGACCGTCGTGCAGCACATCCTCGACAGGGCCGCTGGCAAGGCCCAGGCACGCAGTGGCGGCTTCAGCCCCGCTGCAGTGCCCTGGCTGCCACCGCCCCCGCATGAGGCAACGCACGCCGCGCACGACCACCTGCGAGAGTTACCACCGACCACGACGCCTGCCGCCGAACGTCGCACCGTGTACCCTCCAGAGTGTCGCACCCCCACAGCGTGCCGACCTGACAGCTTCGACATTACTGACAGCGGTGGGCCGTGCCACGCTGGAAACCACGCCGCTGAGCCAGCGCCGCAGACGGCTCCACCGTGCCCCCACAGACCACAGGCGCCTCGCTGCGAGCCATCTGGCTCCTCGTGCCCTACCTGTGCATCACCGTGGAGCCCAACGCGCTATGTGGGCTGCTAATTATGGCCGTGCTTAGCACCCACGCACACGGCCTGACTACCAGCAACACCGCGAGTCCCGCTTCCCCTCTGTGCGCCAGGGGTGAACCTGATGAGGACCCCGCCTTCTGGCACCTGATGAACATCCGAGCACGGCTCATCCCGTGCGCCGCGGAGTGGGCACCAGGTGAGGACCATCAGGACGTTTACTGGGCATGGCTCGAGGACTGCGTCCCGCACGTCCTGGCGACGCTCCATCTGCCACAGTACGACCACCTTTTCCAGGAGGACTCCGCGGAGAAAAACGACGCCCTGCGCCACCGCACCGCGGTCGACATGTGCGAGGATATCTGGCACAGAGCGGGCCCCGACAGACAGCGCACCAACCGCAACCTCACTCATATGCAGGGCAGCCACGAGTACCCCACCCGCTACCTTGGCCTCCTTCCGGAATACCAGGGCGCTCGTGCCCAGCTCGTCGGCCCTGAGGCTTTCGCGGCACCACTGCCGCCATACCTCTCACGGGCCCACGCCTTGCTGCCAAGAGGCCTCCCTCCGCCCGACCGAGACGCCCTGGCGTATCTCGTGGATGCGATCCCGCACCACCCGCCAGACCTGCAGCCGCTTGTCGAGGCGGAGCTCGCCGCGGCACCGATGGAACCGCTAAACCTACCACCGCCCGCTGGCCCCCCCGCCCAAAACGCCACGTGTGACCAGCCCGCGGCCGACGCTGAACCGCCTCTGCTCCAGCACGCAGCTGCCAGCGATATCAGCAACATATCCCTGGACTCGTTCCACGTGTCGGACGATAGCCAGAACGACTCCATCCACGACACGGAAACCCAGTACCCCGACGGCACGCCACCGCCAAGTGACGCTGCCCAGCGCGACCGTGACAGCGATCCCCACACAGGGCGCTCCCTGTCGCGCAGCAGTGCGCCCAACAACTCGGCCCGGGCCGACCCCAGCGCACAGCTCAGCGACGCCGAAGGTGCCACCGCCGCCGACGAGCCAGGCCATGCCACCGCACCGCCAGCTCCCACCAGCCCGCGCAGTGGCGGCTTCAGCCCCGCTGCAGCACTGGCTGGACCTGGGCGTCTTCATACCTCAGGTGGCAGGACCCCGTCCCGCACCCTTGTCCGCCGAGCTAACTCGACTGACTCCAACTCCAGCCCCGTCGACCACTGGCAGGCTGCCTCGACAACGATCCCATCGAGGACGCGGACCCCGACGCCAGCGGCTCCCATGAGGCCCCGCACAGCGCAGCGGCCTCTCGACGCTGCGGCTGTCTCATCTGCCTCTTCGCGGTCACTTACGCCATCTTGGTAGCCATGCCGTACCAGGACCAGATCGACGGGTACCTGCCGACACCGAGCCGAGACCCCAGCTACCGGCAGCGACGACGCCGTGAAGTTGCGGCACCAGGCCCATCCGTGTCCACTACGCCCCGACGCACAATAGCATACGACGCCGCGCCCGCCTTGTGGGGTCTTCTCAAGTGGACCAGCGCCAAACTCAGAGACATTGTCTCGGGCGGAGCCAGCGCAGTCGGGTCTGGCCTCTGGGGCGCCCTGAAATGGGCCAGCGGCAAACTCTGAGCTATCGCCACAGGCGGAGTGGTTTGCGGTCTCCTCCTGGTCGGCGCCAAACTTCTCGCTCAAGGAGCCGTCGGACACGTAGGAGCCCGCATCTGTGCGCGCGTCCTGGACTCACCCACGGCCCAGCGGTGCCTCCGCTGTTGCCAACCGATCAGGAGCCCGCGCGATGAGGCCCCACACACGCTTCCGCGCACGCATCCCGACGACCCCGAGAGCCAGCACGTGCATCCCCTTCGACCCCCGCTGCTACAGGAACACTACGCCGCTGCAGTTGCCGCCGCAGTCGCCGATGTCACCACCGCCACCACCGCCGCCATCGTTGAAGTCACTGCCGCGGTATCGCGAGCCTCGTCTGTCACGCCACGGTCGACCAGCCCGTCCCCGCGAGACGGCGCCACAAGCGGCGCGGCCTCTGGCAACCCGCCGACTCACGAAGCCGACGCAGCTCAGGCCACCGACGCCGAGGCAAGTGAAGCACGTGAGCGCACCCTCGACGGCGACGGCGTGCACGGAGCGCCCGACGACGAAGCGGATGCAAGAAACGCCCGTGGTTCCTCTTCCGACATGGACACCCAACCACCACGACTGCGAGCACGCCACGCATCACCCGCCAGGCCCCAGGCGCCTTCAGGCCCTGGTACGCCCCACCCAGCCCTCTGGCCACCGACGCGCAACTTACGCAGCACCATCCAGCGCGACCCAGCGGTCCCCGTCCCGCCGACGAGCATCCTCACCTCCCTGTACCAGAACGGCTTTGCGCTGGGTAACAGTGGCGTGACCACGAAGGACATCGAAGACGCCCTGCGACTCCACGACCATCCTCGATTCACCCATGACCCAACGCTCCAAGCGTTGGCGCCGTGGACTGACATCATGCAGAGGCCCCCGAACCGACTCACTTGGGTGCTGGAAGACTCGGGCGGGAACTCAGGCGAGACGATCTTCCCCTACCTCACGTGGGACCTCCGTGCTCCTACCACTGACACGCCCACGGTCTTCTGGCACGGGACCCGCGGCGACCTTGCGGCCCGTCTTGCGTTCAACGGAGGTCACCTCCTGCCGGGCCCCCGCCGTGAAGCGAAGGGCCGAACCGCCACAAATGTCGACCGCACGTACGTGGGTGTGCACCCGTCGCTGGCCGCGTGGTACGCGGTGCCGCCTCACCCGCCCCGCAGCCTCGAAGACGACACCCTCGCCTGGGGACCCATCGCGCTCTGATGTGCGAGGCTACCAAACCGCCGCGCGGTGAGAACTGGCACAACTTCGTGAACGGGGAGGCTCACGGAGCGCGCCTCATCTACCCACGGGTCCTGGGCCACCTCATCCGCATGGACTGGTGTGCCCCCACCGAAGCTGCCTCCAGGTGCCGTGCCCTCCCGCACACCTGTGGCATGGGCGACTGCACGCACGCCCTCCACATTGCCGGCTTCGATCACCCAGACCTCCGCGAGTCGGCTGAAGCCCGCGACCAGGAGGCAAAGATCTGGCGCCGGCTGGACACCGCGGCAGCGTGGCCACCGCCGCAGGCACTATACTCGCCATAGGCAGCGCGAGCATGGGCTACACAGCACTACGACACCGAAGCAGCCACCAGGGCCGACCCCAACCAGCCCCGTCCGCGCGCCTCGCTTCGCAAGCTCCAGCTGGACCCGCAGCCACTGATCGACCTGGTGTACACTGGTTTGCAGGCCGTTCCCGCGCGGGGGCAGTCCGACGTACGAGCGCCGCGCCCCAGCGGCTCCAGCCCTGGGCCGCGTCTGGCCCATCGCACACCTATCAGCCAGGTGCCGCCCTGGGACACAGTCCAGACCGCTCATCGACGACATCAGGAGCCGACGACCGCCGCACTCCGTCCCTTTATCATATCAGTCAACAAAAAAAATCAAATCATCAACACATTAAATTCAACACATCAAAATCACTAACACAAAAACACACCACACATCCTATCAGAAATCCATCATCATCAAAATCGACATCTCAACAATCAACACAATCAAAATCAATCATCAACACAAAAACAAATCATCATCAGAATCAATCAAGGCAACACTCACAAGCAGCACAACATCAAACAATCATCGCGGCGCCGCCCCGCCCGAGTCCATGCTCGATCACGGCGCCCGCCTCACGTTCGTCACCAGTAGCGGCGGCAACTCCGACTCTGACAGCAGCGACATCGACACGTGGGAGCACATCGAGACGGAAGAGGAGCCGACCGCCTACCACGTCCTCGCCTTCCACGTCCGCGATGTGCGGTCCCGTGTGAACGCCCCTGGCGTCGAGGTCTGGCTCGACCCAGGCGAGCATCACGATGGCGCCTACCTACCATGGGGGACGACCGTTGTGGGCCACCGCGTCACTGACCCTGCGGTTGCGGGTCGCGATGGCTGGGTCATCCTTCACCACGACCACGGCGACACCACCACCAGGCTCTGGGCACCGACCCAAGTCCACGTCAAGGCGGACGACACTTGGCGCACGGTCATGATCCCAGCGGACATGGGGCCCCAGTGGATCGAGCGCCATGCTGACGACGCTCGCCTCCCCGCCGAGGTGGTCCGCGCTACAGGCCAGTCCTGGTTCGCCGACGTCTGGCCCTTGTGGGATCGACCCCGACCCCACCCAGACGACGCAGTCACCGACGAGCAAGCGTTCCCGCCCCTACCAGGACGCTGGATTTGCCTACAGTGCCGATTCCAATGCTGCCAGTATTGTGCTGCCCGCCGCAACACGCAGCTCGGCACCTCGGGCCAACCGACGTGCCCTGACTGCTCCCTCAGCGGACTGCGTGCACCTATGGACTGGTCCACGGACTACTCTTGCAACAGCTGGACGTGCGTGTACAGCACCGACGACAGGGCCGCCGACACATGCTGCCTCTCCAGCAGATGCCCGCATCCGCCTCGTCCGCACAGCCTGTTCGGCGTCCGTGCCACAGGGATGCCTCCGCACATCCTCGCCCGCCAATACGGCAACGCGCCAGCCCAGCACGACCTCATGGAGCCCCCCCGAGCGCCTTCAGGCCCCGGGGGGGAGCCTCCGCAACCAGGCCAAGCAGGATACCAGGGCCAATGGTATCTACCACCGAGGCCGCGTCGCGTCCCCCAGCAGGGATTGCCCGACGGCACGAGGCGGCCACCAGGGTTCACAGGGACGGGGATGCCTGAAGACCCGTCTCCCGACCAACCGCTGTGGAAGGAAGGCTACGTGCTCTTCGGCCCGCACCAGGCCCTCAAGGAGGATTTCATCTTCAACAAAGCGGTGCGCCGACCTTACTCCCTAGCCATCACCAGCATGTACAGGGATCGTGTCACAGTCAGGACCGTCTGCGAGTCTATCGCCGAGCGCATCCACACTACCCGCACGCGCTGGCGGGATGTGGTACTGTACTGGGATGCCGAGGGCGGCCCTGGGCCTCAATCTCTCGACTACGACATGCGCCTCTGTGACGCCATGGTGAGTCGTGCCACGACCGAAGCCGAGTTGAACCACGACCGCAGCAACCGTGGTAGCTTCTGTCTCTACGGACCAGCGCACCAGCGGGCTGTGAACATCACGGTGCTCCCCGAGCCGCAGAACATTGACTTCGTGGAGCATGTACGGCGCTACTCACCTGACGGGGAGACTTACCCAGACCACGCCTTCGAGCACGTCTACCAGGGCTGGCGGCGGCCCGACGTGCCGCCCATCCTCCCCGACACCCGCCCGCTCTCGAGAGCCGATCAACAGCGCTACCAGCAGCACCAGCAGCGCACCCAGCAGCGCGACCAACGCGACGCAGGTCAGCCGAGCACGCCACGCAACCGCTCTCCCGCGCGCGTCCCGACAGGCGACAGAGCGGTGTACGGCGGAGGCGCCGCCTACCACCGTGGCCCCATTGGTGCCAGGCCCGCGGCGGCAGGGGCAGCCGCCTCCAGCTACGGCCCCGTCCCCCACGCCAGGGTGCACCCAGCGGTCGTCGGCTACCCGCGCGCACTCGAGCAGGCTCCCCCACGGGCCACCTCGCCCGCGCCAGGGTCCACGCGCGCCTGGGGCCATTACCCAGGCCGCCACGACAGCACCGCCAGCAACCAGTCCGCAGCGGCACCCCCTGCGGCTTCAGCCCAGGGGGCTGCGCCAAGCCGCGGCAGGACAGGGCGCCCCGCAGGATGGCGCGAGGCGAACGTGCGCGCCTGGCCACCGCGCCAACACACGCCCCCGCCAAACGTGGCCGCAGCGCAGCGCCCTGCCCAGGCAAAGCCCGCCCCCCCTGAGCGCGAGCTGCAGCCGCTCGTCCCGCTCGTCCTCACGCACACCCAGGCACACCACAGCGCCTCCCCGCGGCACAGCGAGGGTAGTGCCCACCGCGTCAGCCCCCGGCCTGACGCCGCCGACCCTGACCAGGCTGCAGCCTCGGCGGCGGGCGGCACAGGCGGCTCCCGCCCGCCCGGCCCAGCACCCAACGCAGCGCCGATCCGCTCCCCGAGCAGGGCGGACTCTGCGCGCGCCAACGCCCAGGCGGCCTCGCCACGTGACCGCCACACGGGCGGGCGCGTCCCGTGCAGCCGGCCCAGCAGCCGCCACCGCTCGCGCAAGCCCCCTGGAGTTCCACGAGCTCGCCGCCCCGCGAGACTCAGGCTGACGCCCAAGCCCCCGAGGTGGTGCCACGTTTCGGTGCCGGCGCCAAAGACCCTAACGAGGTCGACCTCGAGCCGACGCCGTCCACGGACCAGGAGCTGCCACCGCCCACCCGCGTCGTCGCCCCCGACGAGGCGCCGACCTTCGACCCCTTCAAGCACAAGTACTCCGTCAAGGGCCTCGCGGCGGGCTTCGGCGGCGGCTCACCGCTGCCCCCTCTGAGCCACGGCGGCGGCCCCGCCACCTCAGCCGCTGCCACGGCAGCGGCGGCCCCGCGTGGAGTCAGCCCTGTCCGCAACGCGTGCCTCACGGCAGCGGGCATGGACGAGGCTCAGCGCCAGGCCACCGACCGCGCCGCTCGCCACGCCCAGCTAGTGGCTGACGCGCTGGCAGGGCGTGCGCCGCCGCAGCCCCAGGGCCCACCGCCCGAGGCGAGCGCGGAGGGCGCACACGAACAAGCTGTTCCAGCTGATGCTGCTCATCACGGCACTGACGGGGCGGGCGCGCCGCCGCAGGACGGACCAGCGGTGTCGCGTGCGCAGTATTCGCGCGCGCGCTGCGCCGCTGCCGCACCGCGCTGCCGCCGCCGGTTTGCTTTTGCTCTTGCGCTCGGCAGGATGGATCGAGGAGTCGCCTCCCTCTCCCCCTGCTGCCGTCTCACCTCTCCTCCCTCCGCCCCCCACGGTACAGGAGTGAGGAGGTTTTTTCGAGGCATTGTTGCAGATGTTTATGACCCCCCCCCGGCGCAGCGTCGACCATGCCTTGCCTGCACTTTTGGCCCGACGGCGGCTTCAGCCCCGTCCAAGCCAATCTGCTGCGACGCCATGAGCTCCCACTGTGGCCAGGCCTCCTACCTGGGTGACGGCCAGGCCGCCCTCCACCGTGCGGGGCGTGCTAACCCCAGCTCCACCGACGGAGATGGGCCAGGTCGCTCTATCCATCTCGTCAGCCTCAACATCACGAGTCTTCCAGCGAACTGGCCAACCATTACCGCCCTAGGTGTCGACCACAACGCCGCAGTCATAGCGCTGCAGGAGACCCGTCTTGCCAAGCCTACCAGGCAAGCCATCGCCACCAACGCCGCCAATCCACACCACGGAGGATACCAGGCCAGTCTGGGACCTGACCTGGACCTGGCGCGTGCCCAGCGCAAAGCTGCTCAAGGTGGCACGGACCACACGGTCGAGGGCAACACCGGCGCCTCGGGCGGGGTTGCCATCCTCTCTAAGGACGCCATCGTCGACTCCACCGTCGACGACATTGCGACCTGTATCGCCACTCTCAAGGCCAAGAAACGATGGCACGAGGCCTTCCTCCCGCTCTGCACCCAGCACCGCCGCAGGCGGCGACGAAACAACCACGGTCCCGCTGGGATCTACATTGCGAGCCTCTTCGGGGTCGCTGGAGGGGACAGCACCGATTTTTTTCGGCTTGCTGATTGCGCCGCCGCGAGGGTCGGCTCAGCCCCGTATTTCATTTGCATGGACGCCAACACGAACATCGACGACAATCCACACCTGCTGCACATGATGCAGCACGGATGGTTTAACGTCGCTGAAGGCACACCAGACCACACCATGCACACAAATGGCAATATCCCTGACTGGGACCGCGTCACCAAGTGCCCCCGCACTTCGCGCATCGACTATGTCATCGCCAACCAAGCTGCGCGATCCCTTGTCACCGACTTCTGCTATCTGCGTGACTTGCCAGCGAAGTCCCACGTTGGCCTGCAGGTCACACTCGACCTAAGTCGCCTCGATCACACAGCCCCACGCCTTTTGGCCCCCACGCCATACCCTCCAAATGACGGAGCTCATGAGGACCACGAACTCCAGGCACTAGGGACCCACATCGCCGGACGATACCACGACCGCATGGAGCAGGCTGACGCACGCGACGATGTGGAACGCATGTTCGCCCTGGCAAACGAGGCCATCCATGAGTACCATCTCACCCGGCTGCGGGACCTGCCGCCCCCACCGCCAGACCACCCAAAAAAGAAGGCCCCTACCATGCACGGGCTCACACCCACGTTCGAGGAGCGACCCGCCGTCCCCCGCGCCTTTCCCACCTACGGAGCTTCCACGATTCATATGAACCGCCTTCGCAAGCTCCATCGGCAACTTTGCGAGCTTCGCTTCATCGGACTGCACCATCATATAGACTGCCGTGCTATCCCGCCGCACCTGGCGCAACGCATCGACTGCACGTGGGCCGCGGCCCGCCTTCTCTGCCACAAGCTGCGCCCCACGGCCCTCCTGGCCTTTCCTGGCGCCTGGACCCCCGACGTGCCAACGCCACGCGGAGAGCAGCTCGATCGTCTGATCCAAAATCTAGACTCGGAGCTGGCGCGACGCGCAAACCGAGCCAAAGCCGAACGCATCAAGATCTGGTCTGAGGGCGTCCGCGAGCCAAGCGGGCGCAAGGCGGCCATATACGCACGGGCTGCCGACTGCTCGCCCACGGCGTATCTCCGCACGCCTACTACTCCCGACGATGCACAGCTCCACTGCGACATCACCGCCTTCCACCCTGACCAAGCTAGCACGGACGACAGTGATGCCGACACCGACGCCGGCGGCTTCAGCCCCGGCGACGGTAGCTCGCCCGACACGGACAACGACGACGGCCCCATACGTGGCCCACTACCAGCCCAGGTCCCCGACGCCCTCCCCGCCAACGCTATCGTTGCCAACACCAAAGACATGCTCAAGCTTATGGTCGACACCTGGGAGCCCATCCTGGGCACGTACCGCGCTCGCGCGGGCCATGACGCCGAAGCTATGCCGACGTGGGCGGACTTCTACGATGAATACCGCCAAGAGCTGCCTACGCCATCACCAGCAGCCCCCTTCCAACTTACCGACGACCTACTCATCCACTTCATTCGCACCCGTTCACCGCGCCGCGCGGGGGGACTCGACGGCTGGACGACCAAGGAGGCAAAGGAGTTATCCGTCGACATCCTTCGCCTCTTCGCCAGCGTCTTACGTGCTATGCAACGCACTGGCACCATCCCCGAGCCCCTCCTGCACGTGCCAAACCCGTGCCTCCGAAAAGGCCGAGGGGAACTCCCGACGGACCAACGGCTTCTCTCGGTTTTTTCCGTGTGGATGTATGCGTGGGAGGCGCCGGCCTACCGTGGCCTCACGACCTGGCGACAAGGATGGACCCATGCCACGAGCTTCGGCGCCGTTCCAAAAGCCACCATTGGGGATGTCAGCACTTCTCTCGCCCTGCGCATCGAACACGCCAGGACTTTACTCCTCCCCTTAGCTGGAGCAGCCCTTGACCGACAGAAGTGCTTCGACTACCTCATCACGGACATCTGTCTAAACCTTGCGCTGCACGCGGGGTGTCCACAAGACATCGTTACTGTCCGCCGAAACTTCTACAGACACCACAAACGCTACATCCGCATGAACGGAGCGTACTCCAGGGACCTGGCCAGGACAAACGGTCACCTCCAGGGTAGCTCGTGGTCCCTGGATGACATCACAAGCTGCCCATGTGCGTGTGGACAAAGAGGCAGCACCGATACGTTCCTCGATCACTCAGCACTACCTTCGTTGACGACAGCAACTCCACTACCCACACCGCTCCTGAGCTGCAGAAATCCCTCGACGAAACCGCCAAGTTTGACCGATTCTCCGGTCAACGCATTCACCCTGGTAAAGTGGCAGGGTGGGCGCTCACCGATGAGCTGCACGCCGCCGTCGCCCAGCTCACGCTGGCGGATCGCCCCCTCCGAGTGGTCGATTCCTTCAAGCTCGTCGGGAGCTACATCAACGCCGAGGCAGCGCCGGCTCCAGCCGCGCGTAACCTCACGGCCACCGCAGACGCCCGTGTGCGGAGGGCGACTATCCGCCTGCCGCGCATTGGCAAGCTCCCGTCGCCGATGCTTATAAAGGCGCGGCACGTCCGATCCCTGGCCGCCAGCGTCTGCACCACGGGCACCGACATCCAAGCACCATCAGGCCCAGCCAAGACTGCCTACAACCACGCCCTCAAGGCGGCTATCCGCCCCAGGGGGAACAAGTGGGTCGAGTTCTGGACTCTCATGGCCGTGTGCGTGCCGGGACACGCCCTTGAGATCGACGCCATCACGCAGCGTGAAGCATTCCTGTGCCTGCGGCGACAGGTTAACCGCGACGTTACACTCTGCGGGCTCGCCAGAGACCTCCAACACCACGTCCATACCCTGTTTGGTGGAGGACCCGTCGGACGACTCGTCCAGTCGCTCCAGCAGCTCCGATGGACCTGGCCCACATTTGGCATCATGTACGACGACTGGGGCTGCCAGATCAGCTGGCTGAATTTACCCCAAAACGCCTTCCTGCACATGCTGCGGGCCTCACAACGCAGGGCATTTCTGCGGAAGATCAAGCCACGGCGACACGACCTTGGCTACCTCGCCTCGGTCAGACAGGGCCTTGACCTCTTCGCCAGCACGTGGCTCGCGCGAACCAAAGGAGCAGCCAAATGCACTGCCTTGCAGCTGGCGCTCCTCCTGAACTACCTGTCGGGCGGGGACCACACCCAACAGCGACGATCCCGATCCAACACGTCGGCAGACCCCAGCCCCATG